>MU723143.1:129545-188863 GCA_026770625.1 Nicotiana glauca
TGTTGGGGTGATTTAGTCATTTAAATTCTATATTTATTACAAATTATGGTTAAAATATTTTTATACATTTTTATAATTGCATTTTTATATTTTTAAAGCCAAATTGCATATAATTTCAATATTAGCCTTATTAATGTATAATTATATTTATAGGTGTAAAATTGATCTCCTATATTTTTAAAATGTTCTATTTTAAATCATTTTGGTACATAAAATTATTTTTCAGAAATTATTGATTAATTATTATAAATTATATGGGGAGAAATTAGCTATTTAAAATATAGCCATATTTGCATTTCAATGTTAGCCCAATTTAAACCCCACCGTAGCCCAATTTCTAACCGAACTACCTTACCCAAATCTTATTACCCCTACCCGGCCCAAGGCCATGTTAAAATTGTGAGCACGTGATTTTTGCCCTATATATGAATTATTCCAAAAAATTCAAACAAAATAATTTTTTCCGTTATTTGCAATTTTGTGGATTTTTCTGACATTTTGTTAATTGTTTGCATTTTATTTGTGCATTTTTATTCATATAAAAATATAAAAATATGCTTGACATTTGTATTTAGGATCTGATTTCATATTTTAGGATCAATTAGTGTTTAAGTGGTTTTAGAAAAAAATATGAAGAAAATAACAAAAATAGTCTACTTTTGCATCTTTAATTATTAATTGTTGAATTTGTCACGAAATAGATTTTAAATAATTTTAGGATTTAATTAGCTTAACTTTAAAAATATATTAGGTCTTTACTTTAACTTTTTGTATTTTTATAAAATCAAGAAAAATACAAAAGTACCAAAATGAAAACAAAAATAAATAAAAGAGAAGGAGAAAGCAATTAAAATAGGTGGTCTTAATAATAAACCAAAATTGGGCCAAATGTGATTAGCCCAAAACAAAATCGCCCAGTCCAAGCCCAAACCCCAGGCCACCCGGCCAGCCCTTTTAATAGGCAAAACGATGATGTTTGGCATCGATTAGATCTGAGTCGTTCATTACCCTTCATCCAATGGCCCACGTTTAATCCAAGAAGCAAATAAAACTGTCCAAATATCCATCGAACCCTAAAAAACATCTGCACCCTCCTCGTACCATCGCCCATCTCCAGCCACCGGCGTAACGTCGCCTTCCCCACCACGCCTCCGCCACTCCTCCGCCCTAACTCCGCCGCCGAAAATCGCCCACGACGGCGGATAACCTCCAAAATTTGCCAAAAATACACTCCTAAATCCCTTCCCTCTCCCCTTTCCGAATTGGGGGTTGGTTTGCCTCAAATACTGGTCGATCTTCTCAAATCTTGATTAGAAGATTCCGGCCAAAACACTAACTCGCCAAAAACCCAGCCAGCTTGATACTCTAGCACACTCTCCCTCTCATTTTTCCCTTTCCGACCTCAGTTCCTCTCAAATCGCACTGGGGTTCCTCGAATCCGCAAAACCATAGAGCCGCCACAAGTTCCTCCGATGGCGGCGCCTCCACAAATCACTTCAAACTCATACCCTATACTCTCTTCACCTTCCCCAATCTAAATCCCAAACTGCTTCTCTTCAGATCCAACCGCAAATTCACAAATATTAAATCTAGGGTCTGCTGTTAGGGCTGTTTGAATTTCCAGGGTCAGTTATGGTTCGAGTGGTTTTTAAATCACCTTATGTGTTTGTTCTTGGCAAGAACAAGCACATAACATTATTTGCAAACCAAGTTCGAGTTCATGCGAGTTTGAACCTCAAAATCAGTAAGATTTTCTCTTATTTCTTTGCTATTGATTCTGCCTCTTTTAATTTTGTTTTGTTGTGATTAATTAGTAAAATCTTTCTAAAATATTTTTTATTATTATTATCATCTATAGGTTTTTCCCTTGGCATGCATTAATTTTCTGATTTTGTCCGTCTTATCTCAGTATTTCATGTCTTTTTAGAATTGATTTAAGTTTTGATTGATTTTTGTCAGTGTTGATTTGATTGCAACCTATAATTCATGTTCTAATTACTTGGTTCGAGTAGTTAGCACTTTTTCCCATTTTTGCATTTGATTAAATTCTTTTTCTTATACTAGTGTTGTCTTAATTTGCAATCCAAAAATCAGTAGTTAGTGTTAAGATTTGTGTTGGAATTTGTTAAGATTAATTTTCAGAATTATCATATTAACCACAGTTAGTTAGGTGGCCTAGGACAATTAACCTAAGTTGATAATTTTACAAACAAGTCAAGGGTACTGCAGGTATTTTCACCTAAGGAATATTGTGGTAATAGGGAATAGAACTCCCTAGAAGCTTCTAGGTGGGGGTCTAAATGGAATTTTAGAAAAGTCAATAGTGTAACTTGAGGAACAAGTCAGGAAATGAAGGATTAACTAAGCAAAACTGAAAATAAAAGAGGGGACAAAGGGTAAAATAGAAATAGGAGGGCTGCCCTAAGCCTTGCCTATAAAAAGGCATACCATTGCCTTATTGAACAAGTTTTGAACCTCCAAAAAATTTCCACCAAAATATTCTCAAAGCTCCTAGATCTGAAATTCAAATTTCAAATTCCCTTAGATCTTAGGCTTCTCAAATTTTCAGAAAAACAACAAAAAAAATCAGAAAAATTATTGTTATATCGAGTTCAATAGGCTGGTGTTGAATTTTCATCATTGATTTTCACCTTTTAGCACAACTACAATCACTGAAGTTCAAAGGGTTTTGAATTTCAATTCGAATGAGTTTTTGGGGTGTTTTGGAGCTGTTTGGTTTGATTTTGAGTTGCAACTGATCAGTTGAGTCTGCTTGAGATATTTGCTATTGCTGTTGTTTTGCAAGTTATTCCGAGTTGTGTCCGAGTGCATTTCTGGGTTGAGTTTGGTTTTTGCCGTTGATTTGGATCTAAGTTGTTGATTTTTAACATTGTTGTCCATCCATATGCTGCTACTGACCTCTCATTTTTCTTATATTTCAACATCCAGGTACACATTTGAACCTTGTATTGATACAGCTTTGAAGTTGAAATGCTGCAATAAAATATATCAACCATTTGCTTTCCAGAAGTTTATGTGGTCAAGTTGCCTTAGTAGAATAGTTAATAGATGACTTGTATTTGTTTAGCTTTACTTTTGATTTGTGTTTACCTTGTATAATTGGACTATAATGGATCGTGTAAACTACTACTTATCAGATTCATATGAATTTTTGGTTTCTTGTTAGATTAATAGAGTAGTTCACGCTAGTATTAGTTAAGTCCTTGTTAGTTTTGGAATGAAATTTAGTTGTATGAGGAATTTTGAATATAGTTCACGTTAATACATGTTAGCATCTAATAATTGGCTCCTGTAGTTAAAAATGAACTCATTGGACTGTTAAACTAGTCTGGACTGTGATTGTTAGATTATGTTTGATTAGTTCTGAGTATTAGCTCATACTAATTGCCAATTCAGGTAATATTACATCAATTGAAATGAAAAGGAAAGTATAAGTGTGAATAGTACTGGAATTTGGTCCCCGGGCTAGAGAACACTGGTTGTAGGCGTCAGTTATAATTTTGATGTTTTTGATTGTTTATTTTATTGTTAGTTTGATCATTGACTTCTCAAAGATAGTAATGGCTCACAACTGGGCCTGAACCTTGAATGAATTAAATAGTTAGAATATAGTGGCGTTGGAACCTTTATCCAATTGGGCTCACACGCCAAGCCCAAAATTGCCATTTAGCTTTGTAGATAAAATATCTGCACCAGCATGCCCTGGGCCTGGATACCATCATCATAGGCCCAAACACTGAATTCAATATCTTTCAAACATCTTAGTAATAATACATTGACATACTGATTAATTAGGATTTTTTGCTTTCTTTTATTGTTAGAAACGCATAAAAATAGAAATCATAGTCACTCTAGGTTTGCCTTTAATTAATAAAATGAGATGAGCCTCGCTAAATAAAATATATAAATTGCGGGGCCCTCGTTAAATGTCTATATAAAAATACTTAAACTTCGGGATGGGTCGTTTAGTGAATTTCACGGTCTTCCCCAAAGATAATAACGCGTTAGCCTCTTTAGGCGCGACTTTAATAAAATTACCTTCCTAAACTCGGGTGCACATTTATGTGACCCAAATCCAAATCTCAATAAAGTCGAAATGTGTCAAAAATTGCGGGTGCATTTATGTGACGCGGTTCGAGACATGTTTTCACGACGTTGCAATTCTCGTTAAAATAATAATAAAAGCGATTTATGGTTAAAGATCACATAAGCTAAAACATGTTTTGAAATCAGATAAATCCAAATATAACAGTTGAGCGACTATGCTAGAACCACGAAACCCGAAAATGCCTAACACCTTCTCCCAAGTTAACAGAATTCCTTACTCGGATTTCTGGTTCGCGGACTGTTAACAGAGTCATAATTTCCTCGGTTCGGGATTCAACCGGTGACTTGGGACACCATTAATCTCTCTCCCAAGTGGAGACTCTGAATCTTAATAATAAATCCTGTTCTGATTGTCCTTTAAGTGGAAAAACTCCTTTACACCCTCACGGGTGTAGGTGAAAAAGGAGGTGTGATAAAAATCCTGGCCGTTAATCTAAAAGATCAACGGCCCTCGTCTGTTCTTACCATTTTAATTCCAAACAACCCCTAACCCTAGTCCATTATTCAGAGACTGCCGCCTCTGTGTTCTCTCATCTCCTCTCCTCTCTCAACCACTCAACCTAACCCTAGTTCTTTTAACCGCCAACCTCCCTTTCTCCGGTCTTCTCCGGTGATCTCCCCTCAACTCCTAAGCCTCTAATGGCTCATATAATACTATACTTGCCTTCTCTAAGGTCTTCAAGGGCCTTGGGCCACGCCGACTTGCATCTACGGTTTCCTATTTGTCTGTTCTTGGCTACTTCAGTATGATTCCAAGCAAAATCATGTTGTTCTTGTTACGATCCTTGGGTTTCTAGATAGGTTATTCTATATCTATTTGGGTTTCTTCCGAAACCCTAATTTCTTCCAACATCTCCTAGATCTGTACAATTTTAAAAGGATTCGAGTTGGTTTCTTTATTATTTTAAACTGTTCTTGATACTCTTTACAAGAATCATCGATTTCAAAGTATTTTCGTCTTCTTCTAAAATTAGGGTTTCGGAATTCTTTTTTAAAAAACTTTGTTTAAACTAATTTTTATGTTTAAACTTCTATCTTCTTGCATATTTTGATTGATTCTATGATTTTACATCCTTTCCAACTCACCTATGTTAAAAGCCCAAATTTTTTCTAGATTTTCTTCATTTGGTTCTTTATACTAGCATGACTGCTCGTTTTTTGTTTGAGTTTCTGTGACTATTTTGCTTCGAATATGTTTCTAATGTGTTGTTAGCCTAGCTTATATCACCTCTATGTGCTTATGATCATCTTGATTTCTTAGACTTGCCTCTTTTCTATCGATACTGTTAAACCTGCATGTTTGCTATGTCTGGTTATTCTTATCCCCTCTATTTATATACTGAATACTGAATCGTGACTTCAACTTTGATTGATTTTCGACTCCTTATTTTTGGGTTTGATTGAAAGACCTCCCTTTAAGCCCTCAATTTTTGCCTCTTCTATTCAATTTACTGATTCACTTACCTTGTCTGTTGTGGTACTTTATTCTTACTGACTATTTCCTCAATTAGAGTATTCTGAACTTAGCCCTAATTGTTTACCCTATACTTACTGAATTTGAATTTTTCCTTATTAGTCATACACTGATTTCTTTCTTTATTTGTTACTTGGTCTTACTGTTTGAATTAATTCACTTA
Source organism: Nicotiana glauca (assembly GCA_026770625.1). Lineage (NCBI taxonomy): Eukaryota > Viridiplantae > Streptophyta > Magnoliopsida > Solanales > Solanaceae > Nicotiana > Nicotiana glauca. The sequence goes on from MU723143.1 coordinate 135,311, forward strand.
ACTTAAAGGAGTACTTGTCCTAATTTTGCTCTAATTGATTCTGAGTTCCATAATAACTATGCTAATATGATTCTTGCCTTATTTTCATCTAATTTTAAACTACTATATATACGCACTCTCTCATTAACACAAACACACAAACACTTTGGTTCAAAAGCTCTCTCTCTCACACTTAAACGTTCTGCTCTCTCTTTGTGCTACTTGCTACTATTCTGAGTTAGCCGGCTGCAAGCCAAGGCTAACTATTGTGCTCACATGCTCCTTCACTTTTGTTTATTATCTTCTTTACTGGTATGTTCTAGTTTCAATTCAAGTTCAAACAACAATATGGTTCTTTTATTGCTTTATTTCATCGTGTTTCTAGTTTGCTTCTACTTATGGTTTTGCTGTGAAACTTGCAGTTAATATGATTACATAATTAGCATATTATGAACCCCTCCCCCCCTTAGGATCAGTATGAGCATGTTACCCCCTTTATGTAGTCTGTATTGCACTATCTGGTTTCTGGTATGAATCCCCTCTATGTAGTCTGCACTTTGACTTGTATAGTTTTGGGATTGGTCTTAAATCATATGGATCCTATACTAAACCCCCTTAAGCATTGGTGGTTCTGTGACTATATCTAATCAGTTTTGTCTGAGCATGTCTGTACCAATTCCTATGACCTTGCTTGTTATGTGTTTGCAATCATGTGTTTTATGTATCCCCAATCCCTATCACCCTTGTGTGTAGGTTTGTTCCTTCTGTTTTGGTCTTGTGAGTAATGCTGATATGGTTTTGGACTCTATGTTTGATTTACTGTTGTCTAATCATGTAACTCTCTCTTTTCAAAAATTATTTTATTACATGACTCCTCTTTTACTCCACAAATTATTTCCAGCAAACCTTTTTTCCTACTGAAACCTTTCCAAATTGTGTCAAGCACTCTCACTCTACTCTTAAGTCAGTATGTTCTGCCCCTTCCAGTATGTGTATTGCCTTGAGATCCTCTTAACAACCCTCTAAACTCTGGCATACTGAGACTGGCCCTTTCACACTGCACTTATTCAATTAGTTACCAAGTCTAGGTGTAAGCACTGCCCAGGATCCTTGAGATCCTTAGGGAACTTTGATACACCTAGACTATGACATTATCTATGGAATTTGGGCATTTAAGGCTATTTGAGGTTTTGGAAACCTGGGCCTAATTGAAGGCTCCTTATAGAATAACTTCTTCTTTTCTTATTTTACTTATATAATTCATTCATATGGTCTGTAATAATTTGTAAACGAATATTGGGGTAACTAGTGAAAAGGGTGGGTAGTTACATGTTTGTGGGGTATTACGGGTAGAAATCATGCCTATAGGACTTTACATTTTGATCGGATTGCCTTACCAAGTAGAAAACAAGCATATAGGACTTTTACATCTTTTTATGTTTGTCTCACCACCATGCATATAGGTTTCAAGTGATTCCATAATAGAAATCATGTTTACAAGTCTTAAAATCAGTTTCACAAGTAGATGTCATGCCTATAGGATATAATTCGATCCAAATCTGTTATAACAAGTGTTTACATGCTTTTCATCTGTCATCCTGCCTGCAAGTTTCTGAAATTAGTGTTAAACAACTAGATGTCATGCCTATAGGGAACAATACCAGAAATTCTGTCTATAGATCCAAACTAGTTCAGTTTAAATGAATCAACCCAGTCCACATTTTAGTTCACTTCGAAACTGGTTTAATTTATGGTTTATTTTCTCTAAAACAAGTTCTTTCAAAAATTGTCTTGATTTATCATAGATATCATGCATGTAAGTATTCAAACGTCTGCTTTAAAAAAAACCTGCCTTGTTTCACTATATAAAATGTAGTCATCAGTATTCCGCGTATAGACAAGCCTGTTGGGCGTTTTCAAAACATTCAATTTTGAAATTGTTTCAATAACTTAATGTTCTTCTAGTTTAACAAGCTTTCAAAAAATCAGTAGGCAACTGATAGGGCATTACTTTTGAGTTTATAAAAAATAAATTGCTTCTTTTCTATATATTCACTTAGACATCATGCCTCAGGATATTGTTTAACAAAAAGGCTGTTATTTGTATTTGAGTCATGCTGTTTACATGACTTATTTGTGGAGGTAAACTGAGCCTCTTATTTGCTACTTCTTGTTCTTGTTTGCCAAGAGTCATGTGTGTTATTTCTTGTCGCTTTAGTATTTTTACCTTTTTAAACCTTAGGGGTCTGTCTAGAACCACCTATAGGTAGAGGTTCTAATCCCTCCATGACCATTAAGAAGGACGGGTAACAGCATGCAATAGAGATCGCTGACCAACACTCGCTTTGAATGACCACTAAGGGGATGGGAAGTGTGGATATAGGATATGATGACTACATGTTAATGTCACGTGTAGCCCTCATTGAGGGATGTTTACCGGACATTGTGTGGGGTGACCCTACAGGCTAATCAACCTAGGACTCCTTCTTTTCAAAATTCCTTTTGTTTAAAATTTGTTTTATGAATACAACTTGCCCAAAACCTTTGTATTATTATTTGAACATGCCTTATTTGCAATTATTTGTTTCAAGTATTTATTTGGACTAATTCATAAATATAAGTTTTGTAGGGACCCACAGTTGTGGACCAAGAGGGGTGCCTAACACCTTCCCCTCGAGGTCATTTCGAGCCCTTACCTTAATCTCTGGTAATGCAAACCAATCCAGGAGTTAAATACTATAAGTTCCCTAACGCACCATAACCCATTAGGTGGAGACTCTTCAAATACCCAATTTCCAAAAGGAAATGAGTTATTACACCCCATCAATGTCGAAACCCGGATCTGTCTCTACGGAGGGAAAAAAGGGGGCACGACACCAGTCAACGTGGCCGGCCTGATCCAAAATATCAAATTCTATGTCATCGAAGGAGAGATGAGGTACAACACCTTACTCAGAAGGAAATGGATACACTGCATAAGAGCAGTACCATCAACCCTTCATCAAATGATGAAGTTTCCGACTACTGATGGAATAAACACTGTGTATGGGGAACAGCATGCAGTGAGAGAAATGTTCGTGGTGCACGGTGTGGCACCAGCACCAATACCTCCAACATCGAAGGATCCAAAGGATAAGCAAACAGTGAAATAGCAATAGCGAGATATATTCTTGACTATACCCGACTAAACAAGTAAAGGACTGTACCACATCCTCAGAACAAATGGTTGAAACATATCGAGGCTCGAAGCACTATCTGCACTAAGGTATAATCATCTCCCTTTTCATTTACATTTTACACTGACCTATATGTAGGTATCCGATCCAGACAGCCGAAGCACTTTCCAGCTTAAAGGCCTTAGGTTTCAAAAGCATGCGTTGCACTCTTTTACTTTGATCGGGTTTCATCCCAAGAAGGGATTTACCGGCAAGGTTGTTAACGAGGCAATATCTATATGCTACCTAAGGAAGACGCAACAAGTAATCAAGACTTCACTTCAATCAACCTCGAATACTGGAGGGTAAGAGCTCTTACCCTTCACCTCCTCGGATAAGCCAAGATGTGCCAAATAGGGTTCTCGATAGGAAAATAATGTGCCGGGCCAAACGGTCAAACGAACCATGTCTGTATAGAATAATCGAGCCCCTAGTAGTAAAAATGTGTATACTTGTACCAAGTAATCAAAGAATACTTTCCTCTCCATCAAAGCATTTCACGTTTCAAAGAAGTTTGCTATATATCATTAAACAAATGGCTCTAGAGCCAAAAATGTCCCGAATACATGGTGACTGGCGTCAAAAACTCGACCTCCGGGTCAAAAACTTTGAACTCGCAAGCCCTCAATGAGGCAGCATCAAGTTTATAAAAAATGGCTCCAAAGCCAAAAAAACTTTCGATGTCTCGGGGACTGTTGCCCGATGGTCACCACATCAATTTGTCAAAAAATCAAGTCTATAAGACCCCATGCAGGCAACCCCGAGCTCATAAGACCTTCATAAAGGAAAAAACCAAACTTGTAAAACCTCGAGCAAGGCATGAATCGTACTTGTACCAAGTAACCAAATTTGTAAGACCTCAATTAAGGCATGTTAAAATTTGTAAGACCTTACAAGAGGAATAATCCTGATCTTAAAAGTTAAGGCTGTATATTTGAACTTGTAAGACCCCTAAAAAGGCATACCCTCGATATAGACGCTAAAACTACTTCACTCAGGGTTAAAAGGCTCTGGCCAAAAACAATGACTATGGTCACAACGCTGTGCCATCCAAACTAACGCGACTTGGGGATGCTCGGTCGTCGTTATAAAATCACAGGCCTTCAATTACTACAAAAAGAACTTCGAAAAGAACCGGTTAATCAGGCTACCATTGACTTAAGCAAAAGAGCTTCAATCATATCAGCTCCAAACTACAGGCTTCAAAATCATTCAGCCATCGAGCGAAACCTCCTGAGGTGCTCATCTATCACTACATAATGTCTTACAATCGAAGTTCTTATCGAACTGTCAAAAAGTCTGGCGAACAAAAAAACATCAAAAGTCTTTAACAAGGGAAAAATAAAGCCTACACTAAGAAGTCGTACCGACCCAATGCGTAAGAGCCACTATCGCTAGCCCATATTAGAGGTCGTACCGACCCAATACATTAGAGTCGCTATCGCCAACCCATATTAGAGGTCGTATCGACCCAATGCGTAAGAGCCAGTGCCACCAGCCCATATTAGAAGTCATACTGACCCAATGCGTAAGAGCCAAAGGGTCGGCTTGAAATTCAAAAACTTGAGGGTCAATGAGCTCGAGTCAAAACCAAGCCCAAAACAGTTAAATAAAAAATGCATAAGGGAAAATATGTAAGAGGCACTATCGCCAGCCCAAATTAAAAGGTCGTACAGACCTAATGCACAAGAGCCATTATCGCCAGATTAAACTAAAGGTTGTACCGACCTAACGTGTAAGAGCCATTATCGCCAGCTTAAACTAAAGGTCGTACCGACTTAAATGCATAAGAGCCCTTGTCGCCAGCTTAGATCAGAGGTCGTACCGACCAAAAGCATAAAAACCTACGGGTCATACTAATGAGCCTCAGGGCCGAATTATATACCTAAGGGTCATTACTCGAAGTCTAGTTCACCTGGCTAATCATCGACCAACATATAAAAGAAAGACATACACAAGCAAACATAAATTCAATGAAGGAGAAAACCAAAAGGGTTCTTCACATATACGCACTTACAAAGCAATGAAAGGCTACATTTACAAACTTCTCTAAGAACACTTTACAAAGAATCAAAAAAGCAAGGCCTTATCTACACTCCCCTCATGGACTGCGGCTCATCGGTCCTTTCTTTATTATCTTTGGCATCGAATAAGAGGAAATTGGCGCCGTATTCATATGCCTTCACCTGCTCTATATCCTCCGAGAGATCGAAGCCCCTAGCATAAATCTCTTCGAGACTGTTCATTGGCAGCATCCTTTAAATAGACAGCCACTTTCTTATCCACCTTTATTTTGATCTCTTCCTCTACAGCTTCAACTCGGGCGTCCACAACCTCAACCTTCATGTTTAGAAGATCGGACTCGAACCTTACAGTCCTACTCGTCTAAATTGAGTTATTTTTATGGGCATTCCGGAGATGTACCTTGAAGGCAGAAACCTTGGCCAAAACATTCTTCTTGGCCGGAATATGGGCATCTATTTGAGCCCTTAGCTCATCATGATCATGTTTAGCTTGACAAACCTCGCCCTAAAGGCGTTCAAGATCATTTGTCTTGCTCTGAAATTAAAGCATTAAAATATTAATCTCTAAGAACAGAGGAAGAAGCACGCATTCCCTTGGAGGAAAGGTTACCTGTTTCTCGAGATGGCTTTTGTAGTTCAGTCTTCGATTCTCCTTGTACAGAAGGTGCCTCAATTATTTTCCTCTTTCATCACAAAGAAGCTTGAGGAATTTCTCCCCATCCAAGGATTTCCTTAATCAGGCTTCACAACAGAGCAGCTCAGACTTGAGTTTGTCAAAGGCCTATGAAAAATAAACACAATGAGAAAACAAAAACATAAAATCAGAAGGTTAATAGAGTTGGTAAAACTCACCACGGAACAAAGCCACTGAGCCTCCTCAAAGGTTTGGTGTGCACCTACAGGCCTGGCCTCACCGGCCCCAGTTGAACCACTCTCGGTGGGGACATGGTCGCTCGATACCTTGCTTGATTTAGGTGGCCCCTAGTATCGAACATCCCCTGAAGTACCTTCGGGGGGAAATGAAGACGGCAACAAGAGAGAAACCACTTTTCCAAGGCTAGAAGCCTCTGCTATCGCAAGATCAGCGGATATATCTTCTTTGAGCCTTCGAACAGGGCTTGCCTCGCTATTAGCACTTTCGTCCTTCGAAGACTCCTCCCGTTTGTTATCGATCCTCGACCCCAAAGTCAACAATTCTTTCTCCTCCTCGAGGGGGATCAGCCACATCTTAGAAAAATCCCCAATACCTTTAAGGACGGAGTTAGTACATATGAATGAGAAGTACCTCTCGAAGAAAGCAAGCCATGAACCACGTACAACGATGTTTTGTCTCCCATCTACCCTTGGCCAGATCTCGACACGTACACTCATCGTAAGTCGAGCAAGCTGCCAATTTTTTAGACCAATCCTCCAGGTCGGGAACTTCATGTGGCATCCACGGGACAGTTGCAAAATAAAAGAAAGAGAAACTATCTTTACAGAGTCTTCCTTCATTATGGGCAAAGACAATAAAAACACAAGTGTACCACTTACGTGTGAAGTTCAGTTTCTCAGGAAATGGAAGGAACTTTGCAGGGATAATATCGACAGTCCACACTCAGATGAAATGACTCATCCACCCTTGGTCCCCATCCTCTTCATTGCTGGCAACAAAGGGCCAAGTGGATCGACGACACAGAGTAATCAAGCCCCGATGATGTAAGGACCGGTACAGTCTAAGAAGATGACTAAGGGTAAACTCGAGCCCGGCTTTATTTGCAAAATATCTTATCATTAGCACTATCCTCCAAAACGATGAGTGAACCTATGCTAGGGTAATCCTCCATCTCCTATAAAATTAGAGCACGACTTTATCAAGGGGGCCTAACGTAAACGGGTATGTATATAGGTTCAAAAATCCCTCGACATGAGCTATGATGCTCTCTTTCGTGGAAGGTACCTGCAGTACTACTTCTTCTCCCCATCCACAATCCTTTCTAACTGCCTCACAGTGCTCCTCCTGTATCGAGGAAATAAACCTCGATGCGTGCTCCTGATGGCCCTGAACATTGGGAGGTCTCTCTAGCACAAAATCCCTCCTCGTGACAAAGCATCTCGAGGTTAGCTCACCGGAAACTAGTGGTGTACCACCAAACGAATGCGAAGTAAAGGTGGAACTCTGCTCTCCGTGGTGAACAGGTTTGGACATAGAGGCCATGGCTACGGTAAAATAAGGAAAAGGAAGGTAAAGTCTTGGGAGAAAGCTTTTGAAATGGTAAGAGAACTAGCACAAAAAAGAGCTCTATAAGAGGGATAGTTACTCAAAGTAGTAGAGTCCTCAGAAAAGAGACAAGCAAATGCATATATAGAGAGCAAGCAACGATTATTCGCCTATTTTGAAGGCCAATTAATCCTAACCATGTCAATACCATTTTTGGGAAATGTACCGATGGGACCGCCCTGGTCACTTCACAACCATGGCACATAAGTGATACAGTCACACAGTGCTCAGGAGTCGTTGAGACCCCAAGGATTTCTGTTATTACAAGCATCAATTCTAAAAATCTATCGACCTAACCTCGAGATGGTGCCCGATCTCGAGGGTACCGACACTCCAAATATGGGCTCAAAAGAGCCAACATCAAAATTCAACAGATTAACTTTACATAAACGTTGAGAATAAATTCGAAGACTTAAAGCGGAAAAATTTTCTTATAGTGCTAAAAATATATTTACAAGGGGTGTCTTTACAAGACATTTTCCCCGAGAAACTCACACAAAGAAAAATGGAAGACGACATGGTTCTATTCTTCGCCATCACTGCTCTCTGACTCATCTTCAGAACCCTCATCCGAAGTGGCCGAGAATGCCGATTCCCCCTCCAAATCTCGGGATTCCTCAATCTCAACTGAGAGATCGGTACCTTTAACGCTTGCTTCCTTAAGAGCTTGCCTCCTTGCCCTTGCACCAGCATAAGCAACGGTCCAAACCAGATTCTGCTTGGCTTTTTCTAATATTTCTCGGGCTCGCTCATTCGCAGTAGCGGCATATTTCCTATATGAAGACGCATCCTCTTTGGTCTCAAACTTGGCCATAGATAGTGCAGCAGCCTCCTTTTGGACAATTTGAAGAAGATCTCGGGTCAATACCAGCTCCGATCGCAAAATGTCTCTCTCCGAGTCCATGGCCACATTTTGCCCCCTTAGCTCGAGGATCTCCGCATTCTTGGCTACACGCTCTTTTTGAAGTCGCCCCACCAGGGCATCCTTTTGCCCAATTTGCAAAGGTAAAACAAGTTGGTGAGCGTTAAATTATAAAAATAAAAGGGTGAATTAATGAACATTGCGTTACCAGATCGGCAAGGCTAGACCTTTCCTAGCACACTCCCTCCAAACTAGCCCGAAGCATGCTCACTTAGTCCCCCTTCCGGGCAGAGGAGGCCTCTAACTCTTTTAGAACCTAGGTGACCACCTCGAGCTCCTTCCCGCAGCACGAAAGCTCATCTTAAAGCCTATGGAAGGCATGATCATACATCTTTTTAGCCTGCAACAACATAAAAAAAGTCAAAAAGTTGAGCACAAATATATAAAACACGAATGGTATGCCGAAAATATCACCTACAGATAAAGCCTCTCCCCCTCCTCGAGAGAAACAGAAGCATCGAGGTTAATATTCTCGTCGACACCGGTGAGGAGGTCTTCAAGTACATTTTTTCCTCCGTGAGAGGCCCCTACATTGGCGATATTTAGGTCATGTGCATCCCTGAATTCCCTTAGTGAGTACGAATGGCCAAAGGTAAATCTACCTAGGGCATTAAGTTCTCTAAGGGTCTCATCTTGCCCGCGAGAAGCTTCGGGTTCAAGCCCTTCAGAGTCACCAGTAGCGGGTTCATCAGCACAGACTGTGCCATGTCTGGCTTGAGACTCAGGGACTATTCCCAAGTGCTCCTCAAGGGTCTCCTCAGCGTGGGTCTGGCCCAAATTGACCACCCCCCATTCGGTGGCCCTCGGCCCAGCAACCTGCGAAGCATCCGTGCCCGATCTCATCATTTGTACCAAACAATATTCACCATCGTCGTCATCTTCATCCTCAGTGCCAGGACTTGCTGCAGCGACCAAAGTCGAGACATTGGCATCAGCCTGAGGCCTGCAAGGTTTAGGTTTCTTTGATATGGGAGACTCGGTATCCGCCTCTTTCTTCCTCTTCTTACCATTACTGTGCTTTGAGGCCCGCCATCAGGATATGGTCTCATTAACACTCCATCGCCAAGGCCTGCACAAGCATAATGTTCAATGCTCACCAACAAGGAAAATATGTAAAGGGATATGAAAACATAGTAAAGATAGAAATAAAATCTTACTGTGATTCTTGGCTAGCCACCGCGTTTTGTCCAAGTCGTGCCAGGAACACTCGAGATAAGGAAATGAAGAATTCAACCACCTAATCCACCTCGATAGGTCTTGGACTGTGTCGGGGTACCAAACGGCAACTACATAATCAAAAGGAAGATCATTTTTAGAGAAAAAGGTAAGAAGGCAATAAAACATGCTCGAGAGAGGGGCACTTACCCTCCATATTCCACTTCTCCGAAAATGGCATCCTTTCGGCTGGGATAATGTCCGGGGTCCTCATTCGGACAAACCAGCTCATCCACTACCAATCCGTGTCCTCATCAATGCTCGAGAAGAATGGCTTCACAGATCAAGGGTGAAACTTGATCAAACCTTGAAAGAGACGAGGGCTATATAGTCTAATTAAGTGGTCAAGGGTAAAGGTCATACCCTCGACCTTGTTAGAGTTATAACAGAACATATAGACTATCCTCTAGAAATATGGATAGATTTGGCCAAGCAACACCTGATACTCATGACAAAAGTCAAGAATAACTGGATCTATCACCGGGGAAGAAGGGTCTGAAGAATCGACGAGACCTAGAGTGAATGGGTATGTATATACATGAAGAAAGCCAGCCTTGTGGTCTGTTATGTTTTCATTAGATTTGGGAATCTCAACTAGCACTATCCTCTCCCATTGACAGTCTTCCTTCACTATATCAATATTAGTCATGACGCTAATATACCGAGATACATGCTCACATCGGCCTGGCTTAGACGAGGGATTCTCGATAGACAAATTGAGCACAGTGTCGAACTAAGTAGGGGTACATAGTTCAATAGTTGGGGCCACTTTGGGTTTGCCCTTAGGTGGTCGAGACGAAGAAGCACCATCCTCTTTTCGAGGCACTATTTTAGAGGTTCTGGCCATGATAATAGAAATATTTTCTGAGAAAAGAAAGTGAGGAACCAAGAGCGGAAGAGAGAAGAATGTAAAATAGGGTGAACGTAGCTCGAAAAATTTGAAGATATTGTAAAAGTATGAATCACTAAACCGTTGGGGTATTTATAAGCCATATGGCCAGCGAAAAGGCCAAACCAATAGCGGTTCATGGGTTTCTCGATAGTTGTGTTGATAGCGACCCTTGTGTGGCCTTTGAGTCATGGCATTTGATGCTCCGATAGACTGGCGTCATAGCAATAGTATCAAAGAAGCAAGAGTTCGAAATCATTTCCTATCATTTTTATCTAGGAAACGCGGGGACTATCTGTATACGGTGAAATCAGAGGAGCCGATTTTATGGCCATTACGATGCTCCATAGATACGCTTCCAAAGGCTCGAGGCAAGGCTCGAGATGCAACCTCGAAGGGTTCCCAAACACTCGACTATGGAGCAGTGCAAATCGATAGCTATGATGGAGATATGGGAAGTTCTCTAGGCACTTGATTAAAGTTGACCAAGCCTATTAGGCTAATACAAGCACATATCGTGGTATTAAGTGGTTGTACCAGCCCCATGTCTTTATAATAAATGCATTTGTATTATGTTGGGACTCCCCTCATATATAAAGGCAACCTTTGTCATTTTGTAAGGCGATATAACGTAAGACACAACACACAATATTTAATAAAATAAATATTCTCTGCTCTCTAACTTAAACATATTCTCTTGATTTCACTACTTATATTTATTGCCTATATTTATTGTGTTCTATCAATTGTTCTTCATTTATTACTCCTTATGGATAATAAAGGACCTTCATCAAAGTTCTCAAAAATTTTAGCCCTTCATCGGCTATCCATAACGTAGTATTGAGCTCGACCTCGAGACCCCGTATAACTAAGCTCGAGGTCCCGATTTTCAGCCACTCGGTTTGCTTAAACATACTGTTTTTGAGTTCTTATCTTATTTTCTAGTCTCACACTTAGCATCTATTGCCTAACAACTAGCATAAAAATAGCTGACGTATTTTTAAAATCACAAAATCATATCTAATTGTAATTACCATTTTTTCGATAAACATATTTAAAGACAACAAAATCTGGGGAAAAAAATACCTATCGTCACTTTAATATGAATATGATTTTGTCACCTTAAAGTCTCTAAAGGTTTATGTGTTTTTAATAGGTATTAAAAATTGTACCAGTTCTGGCCCTCTAATGAGCAATGGGTATCCATCTCTGGCTTTTTTAGAAATTTCATCACATAGCAAAGGGCGAATTAGAGGAAGCACGTTTCGCTATGACTCTTAACACAAATGTTATGAGGAGATAACCATGTTAAAGAAATGCGTAACAAATATAAAAAAAATATTAAAGCTCCTATGTCCTCCTATCTATATTTTATCAAGTTGTCGTTTTTTAACCAATTTTAGTATAATAACTTGAAGATATATCTACTCGAAACAGATTTCATCCTTTAATTGTGCTAAAACCTTATTAATGAGTTGTTTGAATATTATTTATATATATATATATATATATATATATATATATATATATATATATATATATATATATATACTAAGAAACTAATTATTGAACTTCGTATATATTTACTAACTAGCAGATTATGGAGTTAAAAGTTTATTACTTTTTGTACGTGCTTAATGTTTAGCCAAGATATTTGGTGCATCGCACGAACATAGATACTAGTTGCATGCAAAAAGAGAAAGAATAATTGAGAAGCGTAAATAACGTACTCCAATCTCTAAATTAGCACTCGATACTCTTATATCATAAAATTATATTAAATATATAATTTATTTCTATGTGTATATACTATGTGTTGAATCCGATTAACTTACTTATTTATATTTTGACATTCTTTAATAGGACTTCTGCTTTGTCATTACCCTAAACAATCGACACAAGTTCATGCATTCGATGACCTTTTTGTTTTTGTTTTTCTTTGTCCTTTTATGAGGTGAGAATGCATGAAGTCGTTATTCTCACCTGCTTCATGTTTTTCATTTTGTATAAGGAGAGTCCAACTTTGCTGCCACGTGATTCTAGATGCTCTGCATCAAAACCTGAAATTGATGTGTAGATTCAGTATCTTTTTTATTTAAAAAAAATTCCGAGGAAAGCAAAAAAAGGACATTAGAATTGAACCCACACAATAGTAAAACCACCTAGTGATAGTGAATCCAATTTTGATGTCTCCCTATTAAGCATCCAGCTTGATATTTGTTGGTGAAAAACAAATTCAAACCTGCTCCAACAAACAGAAATCGTTGAACATAAGACACTTTTCTACCAAGATTTTACCCACGTATAAACATAAAATCTTGATGAAACATGCCCAATTTTTGATAATAACAAGAGTTAATCCCATCGCTTCTTTTAAAATTCTTTTTTGGCTTTACTAATGTAATCACACGTAGCGGAAATAATTTTTGTGCTGTAAGAGAGGTGGCTGAAACCATATTACAAGGGAGAATAACCACACAACATATGTCTGCTTGGCATTGTGAAGGCATTCTGGTCATTTTGTATTACTATTTGGCGTTCTTTGCTTGTCCTCTTGGCTTTAGTGGTTTTTATTTAAATGCTAGACGCGTCAACTGTTTGGGATTTAACTCCCATTTTCTAATCTCTCCATTTCTCCAAGTTCCTTTGAATTAGTGACATTTGTCATGGTTAAAAATAAATAGATAACTCAATCTACATCTACAAAGGCCAATCGTTCGAAGAAAAAAGCATGAGTTTTGAAGACATTTTGAAAAAAGTTGTAGACGAAGACAAGGATTTACAAATTAAAGATTTTACAAGATTAGAGAAAAGATAGCACAATGGTGGTTTCTTTATCTTTTTATTTTATCATCACATTAGTATTATTCTATGTAATATCATCACAGAGTATGTTATAAACTCTGTGATGATCATAGATTATTTAGTTCTAGCTAGTTCTTTCTTCTTGCATGCTTGCTAGTAGGTGAGGCATTTTTATTTGCCTCAATAGGATTAGTAAGGTAAAGTTTAGCCCGATAGTGTCTGCCCAGGTCTTATGCCTCTGGGAAAGTGCCAAAACGGCTATGAGATTATATGCCCTCGTGAGACTTTGCCGGCAGCTACCCCATGACTCCTCTACATGAGGCTGCTATAAGGGCAATGTGAGGCGCATAGGAGTAATTATATAGCCAAGGCATAAGGCAACACTATAGGTGCTATTGTCCCCCTTATTTGTACTTTTCCTATGTGGTTCTTTTTTTTTTTCTTTTTTATCATTAATAAAACTAGCCCTGGGCACCTGCCTAGTGAATTTGCTTAAAAGAAATGGATAAGATTTAATTAATAAAATAAAGCCCTAACTATGATTAAAGTATTTAATTACTTCCTTTATACATTCCTAAATAGTAATATATTTTGGAATCCCACAATTATAGCTACGGATTATCTAAAATTCTTTCTGATAATAATTTTCTTTCACTTTTATAAAAATAATAATATTCTTTCTGCGAGTTAATTTTTTTTTACTTTTACAAAATCTTGTTACATTATCGTTAAAAAATAAAAAATATTAGAAGTAAGTTTCAACATTTCCAATCTTGGACCAATTTCAAAGCAACTTTTTCAACTTAGACGTGTAAGTAAATCGAAAGTATCATGAATTTTTCTTTGAGATTTATATGAGGAAAGATTTGAGCAGTTCTTTCCCAATATATAGATCAACTGCTCAGTTGCTTCAGTAATGAAAGAGCGCGGCAAGATAAATTCACAAACACAAAAGTCATCCATCCTCTTGCTTATTCACAACATAGAAATACCAAAGTCATAATAATTAATAAATATAACCATAAATTATCTCAATTCTATTGCAATATTGATGTTTGTCATAACAGAGAATCATATTTTTCAATATAAAAGCATTTATAAACTACACTCCAAAGCTGGAAACAATCACTGATTTTTCTTGGAATAAATAGAAGTTTTGAAATCATCTTTGTGGTGACTTGCTATCGTGTTCTATATTTTTTCACTTGTTGTGTTTTTCTCTATTGATTTTTAACTTCAAGGACTAGATTTTCATGATAAAAATCTGAAAGATTTTCTCCGCTACCATGATTTTCGGTGTTCCCTTTGGAGCGGATGTATTTGGCGCGTCGGAGAAAAAATTATGGGTAGCTCTAGCGCTAAGAGAGACAAAATATATTATTAAGGAATGGATAAAGGAAGTAATTAAATACTTTAATCATAGTTAGAGCTTTATTTTATTAATTGAATCTCATCCATTTATTTTTAACCATGACAAGTATCTCTAATCCAAGTAGGAACTTGGTGAAATGGAGAGACTAGAAAATGAAGGGGAGTTAAATCTAACCTATTGTAACGTGAGACCAAGAGGATTTTCTTGTAATTACATTAAAACCAAGCAATTTCATTGACTAAAAAGGAACATTACAGTACCTCCGGCAGAAAATTTTGGTCTTCCTAAGCTATTTAGGCCTCATTTATTTTTATTAAGATTAAAATGTCTTGTTTATCTCGAAATATATAAGTAAAAATTAAAGATAATTTATGGTTTTAAATATATGTAATTTATTCTAATACCAGTGAATATATAAATAATTTCAAATTTAGATGAGAAGAATTGATGAATCAAACCAATGTTGTTAGAGCAATAAGGACCTCGAGCTTGACTGTCTCAGGGGCCTCGAGGTGAGCTAAGGATAATAAAGTATGAACAATAAAAATAAAGACAATAAAGCCGAAGAATAATTGTTGAGCACTATAAATAAGGAAAACTGAGTAGAATATTCTATTGTAGTGAATGAAATAATCTTACAAAATGATTGGGGTCCCCTTTATATAGGAGGGAAAAACCTTAATATGGTACATCTTCAATTATGGTAAAGAATTCTATTGGTACAGTTGTATAATAACCTAGTACGGACTTGCACTATTTCGTACATATCTTATCCTATAATTTATGTCCGGACCCACGTGTCCTTGAGAAATTTTCGCTCTTTCTTGAGTGCCCTTAAAATTGTACTGCCCTCGAGGAAGATCATGACGGGTTCCCGATTTTCTTCTCGAGGTGCGCTCATCCGGGCCTGGCTTGATTCTTACTTTGAGCTTCCAAAATTCGAAAACTCGGGTGTAATCTAGTCTTCGAAATCGAGCTCTCCGGTTTCTACCATATACAGTTAGTCCTCACTTTCTTAGAATAAGATGATAAGAAATATTTTGAACCTCGTTTTTTCCGAACCTCTCATGGTGACGTCATGCACGTGATGTAGGCTCTTGAAGCGATTGGAAATATCATGTCAGCACGCTTCCCCAAAACATCAAATACATTTCATCTTTTGTCGGCCACTTGCACCGCCGGTCCCTTCGACGACTTTCTATAAATAAGAGGCTACTTGGCTAACAGAAACTACACTTATTTGTTTTTCATCTACTTTTAGTCTTTTCCCCTTTTTACCTCTTTCTCTAATCACCTATTTCTATGGTTCTAATCTATGACAACAAGGTCACATGGCAGCAACTTTGCCAGTTACGCCAAGTCTTCCTTTTTTAAGGCTTCGGCCCGAGACAATGGAGAAGGGCATCGAATCTTTCTCGTATCAGAAGATATACTGTTGTTCATCTCTCTTAACTTCAACCTGGTGTGGTGCTTCATTCCTTTTTCTTTCCGTGGAATGAGGTGTCAATATCATCTATTAACTTTTGCATCCCACATTGGAATAGAGTTCCGAGGATGAACACTCTTGGAATGTTGCTCGTGCATGTTGCAACCTCTTTTGGTTTTTTTCCTTTTGCTTGTTCATTCTTAATGTGTTGTGGCCCAAAACTTTAACGAAATGCTCAGTCCTGGCTACTGTGATTACATTTATCGAGGGCCTTCTTCCCTATACAAACACTTCGAAGGATTAGAAAAGGTGCCCCTGATAAGAGGATTTCCAAAGACGATGCTCTCGCGAACATGGTCTTAAAAATGGATTAGATTCTTTGGCTTTTGTTTTTTGCTTCTTTTTTCCTGTGTAAGTATCCTTCGTGGGTGTCATAGTTATACTTTGTAATCATTTCTTGTAAGTATAAAAGGATCCCTTTGTATCCCTTTCGGCCCATACTGAATTTTATTCTATCTTTGTTCGCAAAAGACTTAATTAGATGGTTTCAATAGCTAGCCCAAATACCGAGCTCAGGACATAATAAACCCTTAGGTTTTTAATTAATAAATATAATACCCTTCGAGGTTCTCGTTAATCCTCGAGCTGAGCTTAAATGCGAACTCGGAACATCATGATTCCGAGCTCGAGTTAGGTGAGAGCAAGATCTCGAAATGAAGTTAATCCTTCGATCTTTTTGCAGTCCCTGAGTTGAGTAATTTCCCCAACTCGGGTAGCCCTTCGGCTTTGCAATTGAGCGGGAATTTTCTCGAACTTGTAATAAGGATAGCCCTTAGGCCTTTTCTCAATTCTTGAGCGAGAAATTCTTTAAACTCGGATAGCCCTTGGGCTTAGTAATCGAATGGACACTCTGTTCGAACTCGACTTATAGGCTGCCCCTTATGATTTTTGACAAATTAATCATTGATGCCTTGGTCCTGATGCCAATATTGTGACATCAGCAATTGAAGCGACTAAAAAGTTACTTTTTATATGATTCCCAAAATTATTAATTGGAGGCGGCCTATGGTCGGCCTTTTAGTTTCCTCAGCATGCTTAAATGACCTCTATAAATAGACAAATTTCACAACCTTACACACTTTATTCCCATATTGTATTCAAAGTATCATTAGCCTTTTTCAATTTCTTTTAGCTCTCCCTTCTCTTCACTATCAACACTCTTCATTTTCTTGGATCTTCAGCATTGCGATGGATAAAACCTCTAAACCGATTTCCCAACAAGAGAAAGCTTCTTCATCTTCTCGATCGACCAAGAGTAACCGGTAATGCCTCCTCATATTGAGGAGTGCATCCCCCTCCGTGTGAAACAACATCCGATTTTAAAATTGAGAAACCTGCATCGACACAAAGCCGATGCTAGCCCATGTCTCGATACTTTTGTTTGGTGATCAAGGCCGAGCTTGGGCAAGCAAAGGAGGATGGCAAGTGGGATAATAAAGAAATAGTGATTCCTTCTTCCGAGGGTGACATCACTACATACAAAGCGGGGTACTTGAGCATATATACCTACCCATTTACGTTGGGTCCTACAATTCCGGCTCAGGGTCCCGTAGATCCAGTTATTCTTGACTTTTGCTAATAATTTTGAGTGACGCTTGGCCAGATCTATCCCTCCTTTTGGAGAATTGTTTACTTAATCAGGTTCATTTTTTAGCCAAGTTGAGAGGATGTCTTTTACCTTTGATCATCTAATCAAATTGTACAGTCCTCGACTTTATCGTGGGGGTTTGATAAAATTGTAATGTTGATCCTTAAAATCTCTCTTATCTAGTATAGTCGATTTGTCCGAGTCAAGGCCTTCGATCTTATTCCTATCGATTAGATGTCGTTCCCCGAGGAGTGGAACACGAAACATAAGTACATAGCAGGTTTGCATCATGTTCTCTTTTCTTTTTCTCGGCTTCATCTTTTTACTTGTACTAACCCCTTTTTGATGGTGCAACCACTGCTTGGTTTCATATGGGGTCCCAGACCTCGAAGGCTGGGTCCAAAAGATGGCTTCCACTTCCTCTTACTCAGAGCGTTGTTGGCGAGATTTGGCCAAAGGTCGATAGGAGGCCAAAAATAAAGGTGAGATCCCTTATTTTTTTCTTGCACTTCTCTTTATTGTTTATTTATTTCGTTTTTGTATAGGTCTTAGAGACACCGTTGCCATGCGGCCAGCTTCGGATGATGACAAAGAAGTTATGAAGTCTTCTAAAGAAAGAAAGAGAAAAAGAGATTCATCCACAAATCCCCCGAAGCCTAAGAAAAGTGTGGCTCAGAGATCCAAGGTAGATACGCCGGTCTTATCTCAAGAAATGGCCCAATGCCTACGGGACCAGGAGGAAGAAGAAGATGATGATGACAACTGCCTATTAGTAGCCCGTGAAAGAAGAAATGTCGGTGCTTCGAAGTCCGTCGAGCCGGTAAAGATCGATGCGGCATATTCCAGAATCAAAGAAATCTCCGAGGGGAGTTCAAATAAAGCCCCCGAGCTGTCGTGCAGAAAAAAGGCACCTTATCTAGGAAGCCATCTAGAGGGTGAGGCCAAACGGCCCAGTCCTAAGCCTCTTAAAAATAAAGAGAATACCCCAAGAGTATCATTTGGTGTAATCAATGTAGATGACTCACCTCTTGGGCCCGAGTTCTTTGATGGGAAAATCCGAGATTCTCATAATATGAGGTCTTATGAAGTGGAAGCAAGCCATGAAGGACACGATATCTTTCAAAAATGCCTTGCAGGGTTTGAAGATGGCCCTGACCCAAATGCAGCGCCTGCACTTTTGCTGTTTCTGAATCCATTTTTCCTCCTTTTTTATGAGACCATGGTGCTCCACAAAAAGGCATTTTCCAAGTATCGAACCGATCTTGATCAATGTGAGGCAGAGCTTAAAAATATCTCGAAAGAGAGGGACGAACTTAAAACCCTCAATGCTAAGAAATAGGTGGAGATCAGCGATCTTCGAGTTGAATTGACACAGGCTTGTCAAGGACGGGTCGAGTAAGTTGAGAAGGTAATATAGCCTTTAAGGACCTGTTATGAACTTGCTTGTCTTGATGTCTAATACCTTTAATTTTGCAGTTTTATCAGAAGGCCGACTTGGTGGCGTAGCCTCAGAAAGAGCTCAAAATGAAAGAGGCTGAGACCTTGGGGTGGAGAAAAAGCATAGACAATGTCGCCTCTAAGAAAGAAACTCTTCGAGAAGAGTTGGATTCCCTTGAACGTCAGTTCATAAGTGCAAAAGAGGAGAGCTTAGCTCGAGGCCGCGACATTAAGGAGCTTAAAGCTAAATCTACTGTTGAGTTGGATAAGGCCAGATCTGACATTGAGGCAATTATGTCTTTGTACTGCGCCGATGTTGAAGTGTATAATGCTCGGGAAAAGGAGATCTCTACTGCAGCAAAAGTCAAGTTATCAACTGCACTTGGCCATGCTAGGCATCAATCTCGGAGGGTAACCCTCGAGGAGGTGCATGCTAGCAGCTTTGATCTCTCAGCCGATATTGAAAAGGCAAAGATTTTGGAAGAAGAGGTTGTCGCTTTGCTTTCTGATGAGGATGGTTTAGCTAGTGGCTCCGAAAGTAGAGGAAATGAGAGTGAAGTCTCCGAGGACGATGCTTTCAAAGATGCGACTCCTGAGGATGCAACTGTCGAAGATGTGACTCCGAAGTAGTTTTAGGTTCCTTTATTTTGTTTTTGTGTACGTATCCCTTGTGAAAACATCCCCTGTAATTATCTTTTCGAAATAGGACTTTTTATCTCATTTTTTACTTGTGTTGGATTTCATATTGTTTTGATTTATGGAATACATCTTTTGCATAACTTGAATGATTGGTTCTGCAATTGGCTTGGATTTGGGATATAGTAAACCCTTAGATGCTTATAATAGTCCTTGAGCCAAGTTTAATCAATCTGACTCAAGCTCGAGATACTGTGACTCCTGAGTCCGGGTCGAGTGAGAATGGAGTCTCGTATAATACATTTTTGGCCCTTAATCCTTTCGAGGTTGGCCCTTAGGCTCTTATATATCGGCCCTTAGACTCTTTAAGTTGTCCTTTGGGCTCTTAGAATGACTATATAATTTTTTTCCCATTTCGGCTTAAAATACTTAGTAAAAATTTAATTAAGCCTTAGCGTGCCTTTTTTGCACCCGTAGGTTTTTCGAAGGTTCGACATATCGGAACCTTATTAGTAATTTATTTGTGTAAACATAACCGAATACCTCTTGAGGTATTTCTGAAGGCCAATGTTATCAAAGCCCTTGGATTTTTCGAGGGATGAATTTATCGAAGCCCTTTATATTTTGCTTTTGCCGAGGGTAGCTTGATTTAACCAGTTTTTACAAAGTGTTTTAAGACCTTTAATTTATAGTGGAAGTCGGATGTCTCCGAGCTGCATTATTTGGATGTAGCCTTTATATGACCGTAGTCTTTAGTATGGTCGTAGCTGTAAGGCCCCGAAAAATTTTGCTAAATAAACTGTGCTTTCTTGGTGCTACGTAGGATAATTATAATATTTTATGTGCTATTAACATGGTGTACATCCTTTGAATTTGGTAAATATGTGTATAAGTCTCATGGTAAGTAATTTGGGGTCCAAGGAAAGGCCTAAGTCTAAGAAAAATTGGAAGAGTCCATAATAGGCTAAAATTCCCAATGATCTTGCACTAGTCCATACTTTGAACGAGCATATCTATATATCTATAAGGTTTTAGGGGATGTATAACCTATCAGATGAAAGTTCATCGAGTCTAGTTTCCAACACTTCAAACCGTTTGTCATTTGGACATTCCTACACAAAGTTATGATCAAATTACCAAAAGCTGGAAAAATACGATTCTGCGGTCAAATCTGCGATCGCAGAAGCAACTCTGCAGACCGCAAAAACCATTCTGCGATCACAGAATGAGGCAGAACAGCCCAATTCTGGGCAACGAGTTCTACGACAAATCTGCGGCCTGCATACCCATTCTGCGGTCAGTTCTGCGATCGCATAGTTGACATCGGAGGGTTAGTTTTCTAATTTTTATAACCCGACCCCATTTTGATATATAGCCTTTGGGGCTTCATTTGGGGTCATTTTCTACTGATTTTAGAGAGATGTGAGAGCATTTTAGAGAGAGAAGGAGGAACCCAACATTTAAATCATCCAAATCTTGCATCAATCTTCAAGAATCAAAGAACTCAATCACAAGTAAGATTCTATACCCTAGGTTTTAATTTCTAGTTTGGAGTATAAGATGGGATATTAAGATATGATTCTTGGGAGAAATACTATTATGTATTCATACATGTACAACTTAGGTTTATGGAAAGATTGTTTAACATAAACAAGTAAAGATTTGGTTTGAAATTGAAGGAAAACCTTAAAAAAAAGATTTGAGATTTAGATGCTCAACTAGTATTTGATAAAATGCTCAAATGAGCTGAAACCATGAATACTTTTCTAATTTGTGTTCAATTTTGTTATGTCTCAAACTAGATTGGAATTGCTAGAATTTCCGGAACGTTGTAGTAACTTAAGGAAAGCTTAGACGAGGTATGTATGGCTAAAACTCCCTCTTCTTAGAAATTGAGCTCCTATGGTACCCCTGCGTATGTTGTAAGTACGGAATTTGATTTATGTAGTATTCATTATTTCAAAGGATTTGGGGTGTTGCAAGAACATATGTGAAAGATGTACCTCAATGTGTTTAATACGTTATTCTTGGTAAATGAGGATATGTGAAAAATGGGAACCATGTGCTAAAATGCCTAGTCTTCAAGTCAAGTTTAAATTGAGGTTTTGATGCCAAATTGTGTGAGAAAACTCGTTATGGTTGATCCTCCAAATTGTTCTTATGTGTACGAAATGTATTTGATTGATTGTGTCTAGTTGTTGGTAATGTACGAATATGTTTGGAAGTGAAGTAAGTGACTGTATAAATGTGGTACGATTGAACTTTAGATTCTTGTTGTGGTTGATACTTTACATGAATTGGTGTTATGACCCTATAATTGCAAAAGATGCATTCAAATATGATCAAGGTTCTATTGTTGATAACTTAAAAAGGGTGCAAGGAATATGAATCATGTATTGAAATGCTAAGACCTTATGAATCATGTATTGAAATGCTAAGACCTTAAATTGAGAATTGAGTTGCATATCTTATGCCAAACTATGTGAAATCTTCTATGTGTAGGGATGTTTAAAGTAATCAAATGAATTTGGGAAATAGAGTGTGGCCAATGTGCCAAGAACTTGAATTATAATTGTACAATGTCATGATTGAAAAAGAAAGATTCAAGAATAATTGGTGTAATTATTTTCTTATGCCTTCGATGTGTGTTTTTATTATGGGTTGGTGTATCCCCTCTATTGATTTGTAAGAATCCATTGTGTTTAAGGTTCCATTGGCAATAAACTTGAGGTGTATGATTTCTGAGATATTGTATATGCCGAGGATTCATGGTTCCTCTCATGTGTATTTGACATTTTGAATTAAATGGCTTGTCGTTGAAATTGATAATTGACGTGAAATATGTGGAAATGATGTGAAACGTGTGAAACAAGAGATTGAGTTATGAAATGTGGCCTAGTGCTAAGTATGATGTAATGATGGTGGCCACATGTGCCGATTCATTGATATGTGAACCTATGGACGGGCTATAAAACGCATAGGTGTATACTATAATATGTGGGACCTATAGACGGGCTATGAAACGCATAGGTGTATACTATAATATGTGGGACCTATGGACGGGCTATGAAACGCATAGGTGTATAATATAATATGTGGGACCTATGGACGGGCTATGAAACGCATAGGTGTATAATATAATACGATGTGTGAACCCTATGGACGGGCTATGAAATGCATAGGTGTATAATTTGATATGTGAACTCATTGAACGGGCTATGAAACACAACCTAGAGGTATGGAAATTTATGTGAAAGCTATGTGATCCCTTTTATTTGATAATGTTGTGATCATTTAAAGTGTTTGAGTTTTACTTGTGATTTCTTTATTCTCGTTTGATAGTTCTTTCTAATTAAATGGTGTTTAGTTATACATACTAGTTCTATTCAATGGCACTAACGTCCTTTTTTATCGGGGGCGCTACATTCGTGTTATGATTGTAGGCGGTTCCATAGCAGGCAGTGTTGGTCGCAGCCAGTGACGCATCTTCCTTTCAGCTGAGTTGGTGAGCCCCACTTCATTTCGGGTCCCTGTACGATTGTTTATCATGTACTTTGTATTTAGAGGTATAGCCGGAGCCTTGTTGCCGGCATTTCCACATTATTCTTCAGTTATATTTAGAGGCTCCGTAGACAGGTTGTGGGTAGTGTCGGGTATTGGAAATTAAAATAGAAATATTGATGTTTGGCAATGATGTATAAAACTTGTAATACCTTTAAGGTGGCGGATGAAGTTGCTAATGAAAATGAAATGGAAATTGTTAATTTTATGTTTTATAGAATTTGATTAATGGAGTCCATCTCCTATTTATTCATGAGTTATTGGGTAGAATGAGACCTAACAGGCTTGCTCGATCGAGTTTACTCGGTTGAGCGCCGGTCACACTCCTCGGATTTTGGGGCATGACAGTAGCCTTTGGGTATGTTACTTGACTTGTTTCCCAATAACTTTTCGAACTTATTCGAGAAGCTAGTCCCCAAGAATATTGACCTTGGACTTTGTTTCGAGAGGGTGCCTCTTTGAGGTCTTATTAATCTGAAATTTTTATGATAGACTCTGAGTATTCGAGGTGCTTCTATGCTTTATCTCTTAAGTCGTTCCCATAGGATGTAGAGTTCATGTAATTGTAGACTTACTTGAAACACCAAACATTTTTTACGTTAACAGAATTGGTACATGTGTACATGCTTTGCTGTCGGGGCTTGACTATGATATGGACACGGTTCATCTGACCGTTTGTCCCATTACAAAGTTTTCCTATCGAGGTTCTCTTAGGCATGAAGTATTTTCCTTGAAAATATAACCTCAGGGCAATGCCCCCAAGTAATCAGGGTTGATTAAAAAGAAACCATAGATACTGTTGAGTTTTCCTTCGGCAGCGCATAGTTGTTGCCTCGTTAAAAACTTGCCGGTAAAACCCATTTGGGACAAAATACGAGCTAAGGAAAAAAGAGTGCAACGCATGCTTTAAAACATACGGCCTTCGTGTAAGAAGGGGTGTCTTCGAGATCACGAGCCTTTGAGAGCTTCCATAATGCCGAGCTTGTAAGATCATTTACCAACAACTCCAAGGTCTTTCTATCTATGATCATGATATCCTCGAGAGCCTTGACTTGGTCAGGGATGATTCTAATGCCCCGATTTGACACCATAAAGCCGAGAAACTCACTCGTGCCAAATTTGAAGGCACGTTTCTCTAGGTTGAACTTCGTGTTGCATCACCCCGACATGCTGACTATTTCCTGTTTGTTCTTTGTACATCCTGTTGACTGGATGTTGATAAGAAGTTTTTGGAACTAGGGGCCTCCTTTTTTGTTTTACTGGTTTAAACTTGGGACTGTTGCTCAGCCTATGTGTGGTGATTTTTGCAGAATCCCTATCATATCTAAACGGTACCAAGCAATGCAATCGATATTATCAATAAGAAACTAAGTGAGTTTTTTCCTAAGTTCGGGGGTTAATCATGTTCTCAAGTGTACCCTTCTTTTGAGCGGTTGCCTTGGTAGCATCGGTTTCTCGGGAACAACAAAGGCTCGAGCAGCTAGGGAGTTCCCTTCTTCGCCTTCAGTTACCTGTTATCATGCTTGTGTCTAGGCTTGGAGATGTGATTGCTACTTAGCCACCTATTTATCTTTGGGGCTCGACTTCTCCGAGGTCAAGGGTTCCAGTATCGGCACCACTTCCTCGATTGCAAACATATCTTTTGCAGCATGTTGTTCTCCATGGACTGTTTTCACTCCTTCCACTGTCGAGAACTTCATCATCTGATGAAGGGTCGACCGCACTATCCTCATGTTGTGTATCCATGGCCTCCCAAGGAATAAGTTATACCTTATGTCACCTTTGATGGCATAGAACCTGGTGTCTTGTATGGCCCCAACTACGTTTACCGGTAATATAGTTTCTCACTCTGTTGTTTCACTTGCCATGTTGAAGCCATTCAGCACCCCAGACGCAGGTACAATCTGATCTTGCAGGCCAAGTTGTTTCACAACCCTAGATCTAATTATGTTTGCAGATCTACCTGGATCCACTAAAACATGTTTAACCTGAACTTTATTTAAAAGGATAGAGCATCCTCGGGAACATAGCTCCGAGCCTGTTTTTCTCTTGTGATGGATACTTTGGTACGTTTGAATATAGTTCCATATGGGACATCGACTCCACTGATGATCATGTGAATGATATGCTGAGGTTCTTCAGGTTCATTCTTCGTGTTTGCATCTCCTTCTCGAAAATGGTTCTTGGCCCGGTCATTGAGAAATTCATGAAGATTCCCTTCGTTGAACAATCAGGCTACCTCCTCCCTAAGCTGCTTGCAATCCTCGGTCCTACGCCCGTAAGTACCATGATACTTACACATTAAGTTGGGATTTCTCTGAGAAGGATCGGTCTGTATAGGCTTGGGCCATCTAGTATCTCTTATTTCACTAATGGCTGAGATGATACCCGAGGCATCAATATTGAAGTTGTATTCTGACAATTTGGGTGCCTCCACCGGTCCCGAATGCCTATCAAACCCAGTTTTTCTCATGAGTCCCCAAGAACTTTTGCCTCGATCTGCTCTTCAATTGTTCCGAGGTATGTTACGCCTCAAAATATTCCTTCGATCTTCGACGTAAGGTTGATACCTTTCCTTTTTCGAACTTGATTCCCTGTCCACGTTTCCTTAATCATTTGCTAATGACCTACTTGAATAAACTGAGCCAGAGGGGGCTCCCAATTGGTCATCCTCGACCCTAATTTTTGATTGGTACCTATTATGCACATCCGCCCAAGTCACGGCGGGATACTCGATCAAGTTCTGCTTTAGCTACTTCGAAGCTATCGAGCTTTGTTCATTTTGCCCCTGTGTGAAGGCTTGTACAGACCAGTCATCAGAGACTGGTGGTAACTCCATTCAGTCCTATTGGAAGAGGGATACAAACTCCCTCAGCATTTCGTTCTCTTTGCTTTATTTTGAATACATCGGACTTACTTATTGCGAGTTTTATAGCACCGGCATGTGCCTTTACAAATGAGTCTGCTAACATGGAAAACGAATAAATAAAGTTCGGGGTTAATTTATGGTACCAAATCATCGCACTCTTGGACATATTTTCCCCAAACATTTTTAGTAAAACAAACTCAATCTAATCGTCTTTCAAATCATTTCCTTTTATGCCACAAGCATATGTGGTGATGTGCTCGTTGGGATTAGTGGTTCTGTTGTATTTAGGGATATCTGGCATCCAAAACTTCTTCGGGGTGGGCTTCAGAACTGCAATCTAGGGAAATGGTTTTTGCACGAACTTATTTGAGTCCAGTCCTTTCAAAATCAGAGGTGCTCCTAGTATCTGGTCCACCCTTGAATTGTATGTCTCCACCTTTTTGTCATTTTCTTCAAGTTTCTTTTCTCCAGACTTGATCCTTTTGGTTAGTTATTTGAGCATTTTCATAATAGCGGGGTCACTCCTCGAGCCATTTTCATCGGGCCTTTCTAGCATTGGTTCAGCACACTGAGTGTTCACTGGTTCGGCTGTGTTTGGAGTTCTATTCTAACTCTAAAGTTGAGAGATGGCGACTTGATGAGATTGCAGCATCTCGAATATCACTTGGAGGTTGACTCCTCGTGTTTCCATTCCTTGTGTTTCCTGGCCTGCGATTCAGGCTTCCTTATGTACATTCCTTATGGGGTCTGTGCCTGCATCCATGTTTCAAGCGTTATGCAAATTGATATCAACTGGATCCATATTTGGCTCTCCCTCAAGGTTTATGGGTGGTACATCGAGCCCTATACTGTTGTTTTCTCTGAGACCCTCACTATAATGAGCAGGTGCATTCTGTGTGCTAGACATATCTTAGCCTGAAATCAAAGAATCTTTGACAAGAAAAAGTGTAAAGGATAACGTGTATTATCAAAAAATTATCACTAAAATAATCACGAATATCTTTAGTCCCACGGTGGGTACCAAACTGTTTATCTCAAAAAATGTGAGTAACAATTAAAGATAATTTGTGATTTTAAAGATATGTGATTTATTCTAATACTAGTGAATATACAAATAATATTAAGTTTAAATGAGAAGAATTGATAAATCAAACCAATGTTATTATAGCAATAAGGACCTCGAGCTTGACTGTCTTAGGGTGCCTCGAGGTGAGCTAAGGATAATAGAGTATAAACAATAAAGTAAAGACAATAAAGTTGAAGAACAATTGTTGAGCACGATAAATAAGGAAAACTGAGCAGAATGTTCTATTGCAGTGAATGAGATAATCTTACAAAATGATTGGAGTCCTCTTTATATAGGAGGGGAAAACCCTAATATGGTACATCTTCAATTATGGTGAAGAATTCTATTGGTACAGCTGTATAACAACCTAGTACGGACTTGTACTATTTCGTACATATCTTATCCAATAATTTATGCCCTGACCCATATGTCCTTGAGAAATTCCCGCTCTTTCTTGAGTGCCCTCGAAATTATACTGCCCTCGAGGCAGGTCCCCGATTTTCTTCTCGAGGTGCGCTCATCCGGGCTGGCTTGATTCTTACTTTGAGCTTCCAGAATTTGGATTCGGGGTGTAATCTAGTCTTTGAAATCAAGCTCTCCGATTTTTACCATATACACGTCTGAATCTAAATGTTCATCTGAGTATTAATATGTGTATTAAGATTAAAACATCTGAATCTAAATATATATATATATATCTGAATATTAAGATGTTGTATTAAGATCTAAATATTGAATAATTAAGACTATTTATTTTTTCTACATTTGTATGTATAAATGTTATCTTTATTTAAAAATTAATTAAGTATAAATTCAAATAAAATGGTACTAATTTATTTAACACTATATTAATAAATATTTTTAAAAATATTATATGGTGGTTAGTGGTGATGATGGCTAATAGTAGTAGTTGTGGCTGTCGAATAGGTAGTAGTTGGTAGTTGTAATCATATGTAGTATATGGTGGGTGACAATAGTAGTTAATGGTGACGTTTGATGGTGGTGGTAACTGATAACAATGATCAGTGATATATAGTAGTGGTTAATAGTGGTGATTGATAATTATCATGGTAATGGTGGTTGATAGTGATGGTTGTTATCGATGGCTAGGTTAGTGACAACTGACATTCATGCTTGGCAGCGGTGGTGGTTGTGGATGATGATGGTAGTAATGGGTGGTGGGTGGTAGGTGGTGGGTGGTGGTTATTTACAATGGTAGGGGACAATGATAGAAATGGTGATGGTTATTAGTGGTAAAAGTATTGGAATAATAATGAAATATCATTTTTATAAAAATTCTTGAATGTATAACTTCTTAATGATATAAAGGCTTAGTTATAGATCTTAATCATTTATATCTATTCATCCCCATTAATTAGTTGTATAATTAAAAGGAAAAAAATAGTCTTAATGGTTAAGATTAGGATGAACAAAATTCATATCTAAAAAATAAACACACTTAATGACTTATTTGAATGATTAAGATTCAGACATTTAATAAGTGCAAACAAATGAGGCCTTAGCCTTATGCTTATGTCATCAACGTCACCTTATTCTTCTCTCTTATCCCTGCTTTCCAAAATGTGGACCCCATAGGTGTTTCCACACCCCATCCATTACTACTCTTTCTATTCAAATGAGTCCACGTGCTTCTCTTTTAAGGAAAAAAGTGTCCACTCTAGTGTTTGTTTCCTTACAAATACATCATTCATCTATCCAGGTAAAAAAAAAGGTATAATACATAAATGGCCCATTTAAGTTGTCATCAATGATCAGACAAACACTTCAACTGAGACTTTTTTATTTTAACCCTATTTACCCTTAAACGGATAACAATTAAATGTGTACGCATTTTTAAGGATACATATATTGATTCAATACAAATAGTCAAGAATTTTAAATAAACGAGTTAATGCCAAAATGAATAATCAAACCAATTGTGATGCTGCAGCCTGGCTAGAACTTAGGCTGAATAATAGTTTTTTCCTCGATCGGACCCTTGGTTCGAAGCCAACTGTGAATGAAGAACAAATAATAAAAGTAAGAACTTTGCAATAGCTAGAAAGTAGAAAAATGAATTTTATTGCCTTGGTTTGCATGTTATAATGTCTGTCATCAAAGAAAAACTTTTCCTTTACATAGTAGGAGAGTTTCAACCCTAGTAGAAGTCTAAAAAAGTTAAAAATCTTCCTTTCTCGTTAATTACTAATCTATAACCGACATCGGGCGAGATTTACGCCGTGATATCCGATTAGGTATGGATATCACGACCTTCTGTTAGACGTGCGTGACATTTTGCCATATTTTTCTATGTCTTAGAGTTTGTCTCGGGTCCGGGGAGCATTGCTTTATCACGCCGACGATAAGCACATTGTTTGCCTTTCATGAGTCTCGGTACGAAAGGTTCCCAACCTCGACTTCAACCTCGTGTGTACGTTCCCTTCTTCCGTCTTCTTCACTGGGAAATCGGGGTATGCATTGTCCTTAGTTTTTCCTGTATACAAATAGTCCCCTTATTTTTTTAGAGAGTAGGTTCGACGGGCCGATGGAAAACTAATAGATGAACCCCAACTTCTTCTCTCGTACGTTATAACTAAGATGATGGGTAAATCGAAACAACCTATCAGTCGCGTTGTTCTGACTTCAGAAACGTGTCGGTCATTGGCTGACTATCTTCGAATGTGAAACATCACGCATTGATTGCATTTTCCCCTATAAAAACTTCTACCGTTCATACTTCTTTCACTTTCCGATCCTAGCTTTTACCTTCGAATTTTCTAACAGCTTTTAATTTTTTCAAATCTCTATACCCCGCTTCTTGAGCCTTCATATCTTCATCTTTGACCTTCAAATCTTCATATTTTTTCTTGAATTCCCAACCCAGATCTCCATATCTTCATCCCACCTTCAAACTTTCATACCCTTTCTTCAAATATTCATATTCTCCTTCAACTCTTCGTATATCCCCTCAAATCTTCATATTTTCCTAGATCAAGATGGCTAAACTTACAAGTCAGTGCCTCAACAGGCATTCCCTCATCTTCCTACCAGGCCAGAGATGCTGAGGTGGCTGCTCCCGATGTGTCTCTAGATCCTCCATGAAGAGCTTCTTACCCGGGGGCTACTCTATCGGGGATGACTTCAAGGTCGAGAAGGCCTCTAGCCAATAAGATGGGAGCATGGATATACATATGCTCTATCACCGAATAAACCCTACCTGTAGTCCAAGCAGACTGTAAGTGGGAGGTTGAGGATGTGGTCATCCCCGGGTCAAATAATGATATAACTACTCGTGTGAAGGGGTATTTGAGTGTTTATACTTACCACTTCATGCTCTCCCCTATGGATCCTGTAGTTCTTGCTTTCTACATGAGGTATGAGGTGTGCCTTGAGCAAATCCACCCGTCCTTTATGAGGATTTTGATCCTCGTGCACCATTTTGTAAACAACACCGAGTCTTCTCGGGTCACCCTCAACCACCAACTCCGCATGTACAATCCTCAAATCTTGCGAGGGGAACTGATCAAGGTCATCCGTCAAGCAAGAAAGGCTCATTTCTCGAGCATTGACGAGTATCGGGACCGAGGTTGGTAGGTGATAACTATGGATTTTAGCCTATCTTATGCTCTCTTTTGCTTAGGTTTTTTATTAAAATGTGTATAAGTATTCTCAAAAATTGACTTAATGTGCTTGTCTGCAGAGTTTGGTCAAAATGATGCTAGAAAACCATAACCAACTCATGAAGGAGTTAAAATTGCACAAGTTTAAAACATTGACTAAAGCGCTGACCGCGATGGAAAATAGCGGGCTCATAAGGTCCTCCGCTGAAGCGGCCACAATAAATCGGTCCGCGAAAGTGAGATTCAGAGAAGATGTTTTGGATGCAATATAGACCGCTGACTGCGATGAAAAATTGCGGCCGCGGAATACCTGACGTGGCTGTGGTGGTATTTCCGCTGAGAGCATCGATCAAAGTTTAGAGACCCTGCAAGTTAAGCCTGACTGAGGAGCCCGGTCCGCATACAAATAACACGACCACGGTAAGTTTTACACTACCTGCGAGATAAAGTCCAAACAAGCACAAAAGTGAAGAAATGCGATTTGCGCCTTCTTTTACGCGGTCACGAAAGTCCATGCGCTGAGGCACCCAGTATTTCACTGACAATGGAACCTCTATAGGGGTATTTTTGTCCAGTAATTCTAGTTGTGTATAAATAGATCTTTTTCACATTTTTAGGTCATCTTTTGTATGAGGAGCTCGTGAACAACCGTAATTTATCACATAGAGTAATTTTAGAGCAGCTTTAGCGTATATTCTTAGATTTTATTCTTGTAATCAGCTTTCATGGCTTATATTTCATTTCCATCTTTGATTCCTACCTTGATTATAAGTAGATAAACGTATTAGCTAAAGTTGTGACCCAACCCTAGTATGGCCATTGAATGGGTCTTCAATTTTAGGGCTTAATTGTTTATGGGTTAGTGATAATTAGCTTGATTCATGCTTTAATTGTAGAATTGGTGGTTGCAGATACTGATTTGTGCCTTTATGACTTATACTCTTCTTGAGAAAGAGAGACTAAGTCTAGAAAGATTAGGCTAACAAGGAATTGGGATACATTCAAGAGATTGATAGCCCCAATTAAAGGGTTAAACCTAGAGATAGTAATACCCGACTTGAGCCAATTTTACTTGCATTGTTTGAACACCCAATTGGGCTTGAGAAAGCCAATTAGGGAAAAGTAACTCAAACTATTGAGAGGTATAGAGTGAGTAATTATGTGTTAAGGTTATATCATGACCCAAATATAACAAGCTCGTCCTAAATTCTAGACCTCATTAGATACCCGCCTAGGTGTAAGTCACTTCCCTAGTGCTTTTTATCAATTGAGAAAACTCCTACAAAAACTTTGATATTAGATTATTTTCAGCAATCAGTAGCATTAAAAGTAGAATAGAAACAAATCCAAGCATGGTTATAAGTGAAATTAAAAGCCACACGCATAACTAGATTAGATAGAAACCCAACTCCCAACCAATATTAACTCCTTGTGGATATCGATCCCGACTTTTCGGGTAAAAGTTGTATCAACCACTCCTTGCCATTATATAGTGGTGCAGGGTTGGAGCCGATCACCTTTTGGTGTTGTTGCCGGGGAGTTAAAAGGTTTTGACTATCTACCTAACTAGTTGTGTGTCTTGTTTTTCTTTCCTTCTATTTTACTAACTTGTGTGAGTTAATCGATTCAGGTACAAAATGGCAAATAATGATCTTCTCAAAAATGTTCTCCCGGGGGAGGAGGTAGATGATAATGCTGAAGATGAGATGCCTCTAGTACCTCAAGCTCAAAGAAGAGGCCGCCAAGTCAATGTTAACATTCCAGACCCTTCCCCAAGTCCTCCGCGAGTTGGGTTCTTCCAAATGAAGGTTACGCAAGTGCAATTGTCCCACTCAGGATCCGGGTAGGTAATTTCCAGATGACAAATGTCATGTTGACCTTATTGGATCAAAGAGGGTATTTCACAGGCGCTCCCCATCAGAATGCATATAAACATCTAAAGGGCTTTGTGGATACCTGTTGGGAAAGCAAATAGACAAATGTGTCGGATGATGCATTAAGACTGAGATTGTTCCCTTTTTCACTTAAAGGGAAAGCTTTGGACTGGCTCTAAGGACTCCCCAACCATTCCATCACCACGTGGGATGAGTTGGACGACAAGTTTATAGCCAAGTTTTTCTCTCCGATCCATATGGCGACATTGAGATATAAGATCCCGGCCTTCAAATGGGATCCAAATGACCACTTCATGAGATCTGGGAAAGGTTTCATACGATGGTGAAAGAATGTCCGAACAACGACATGACTGAAGCAATGATCCAGCAAACATTATACCGTGGTATCAACACTACCAATCAGTGTGTAGTTAACCAGCTAGAAGGGGAAACCTTTATGAACACACATTATGATGAGGCGTGTGATATACTTGATGAGATGGAAAATACTTCCTCGGTGTGACAAAGTCGAGCTAATGTGCCACAAGGTGATCCTAATTTCATTCACATGCACAAAGAGCTCCATGACTATGGCTAAGCAATAGTAGAGTTGACTACAATAATGAACCAGGTGGCCAAAGCTCAATTGCAGCAAGTTCAAGTGCCAAGACAAGTGAATGCCATGTAATGGGTAAATATAATTTTCAACAATAGGTGACAAAGAGGTCAACAAAGACAAGGAAATCCGGATCAATATGAGCAAGGTAGTAGTGGTTTCAACCAAGATGATGGGTATGAAGAGCAAAGTGAAGAGGTCCAGAATGTGAATAATTACCAAGGACAACAGGGAAATGCTCCAAATCAACAACAACAGTGGAGATCCCAAGGAAATTGGGGAAATCAAAACCAACAAGGAAATTGGAACAGTGGAAATAACAACCAAAACAACTGGGGGAACAACAATCAGAATTGGGGCAAATGGGGTGGAAATAACAATAGAAATTGGGTAGGAAACAACAACTAAGGGGGGTGGAATAACGGTAATCAAGGTAATCGGGGGTCGGGCTTCCAAAGGCCTCCGATGTTTCAACAACCAAATAACCTGCCTCTATTTCCATCCCAAGTTCCTAGCTCGTTCAACAATCAGATGGAACGGATTGAGTCAATTTTTGAGAAAATGATGAAGAAAAATGCCGACTCTGATGCCTAATTGGCACCCTATAATACTTCTATCTGAAGCTTGGAGGTCTAACTTGGCCAGATTTTGCAATATTTGAACACTCATCCTAAGGGGGCACTACCTAGTGATACGGTAGTAAACCCAAAGGGTGCAAAGAATACTGGTCATGCAATGGCGGTGACCACAAGGAGCGATAGAGGTGGTGAAGCAAGTACCTACAAGCAAAAATGAATTATGAGTGATGAGGTTGAAGTGCAAAATGATGATGATCCAACCATTTACGAACGAGTGAGTGAAGAGAATTTGAATGCTGAGGTGAGAATTGATATTCATGACAACATGGAGGAAACCCAAAATAATGTGAACCCATCTAGGGAACACGTGATAGACATACTGGAAAAGGTAGTGCCTAAGGCTAAGGCTCCTTTTCCAAGGCCTCCTCCGCCTTACCCTCAAATACTTGCAAAGCAAAAGAATAAAAACACATTCAAGAAGTTTATTGAGATGATGAAAAGCTTGTCGATCAATGTGCCCATGGTGGAAGCTCTTGAGCACATGCCGGGATATGCCAAGTTATGAAAGACTTGGTAACTAAAAAGATATCCATGGATTGTGAGAAAATCAAAATTACTCATCAAGTGTGCAATTCTGCACTTGATGGCTCCAAAGCTTGAAGATCCCGGTGTACTTACCATTTTATGTACCATTGGGAGTGCGTATTTCGCAAAGGCCTTATGTGATTTGGAAGCAATTATAAGTTTGATGCATTACTCTGTGTTCAAAACTTTAGGTATGCCGCTTGGTATTATTGATGATGTTCTTGTGCAGGTCGACAAGTTCATATTTCCTGCATATTTTGTTATTCTCGACTGCAAAGTCGACTATTAGGTTCCTATAAATTGGGAAGGCCTTTCCTAGCAACAGGGAAGGCATTGGTTGATGTGGAAGCAGGGGAGCTCACTTTTCAGGTGGGCGACGAAAAAGTTATGTTCCATGTCTGCAAATTAATGAGGCAGTCGAATAGCAACAAAGTATGTTCCTTCGTTGATCTTGTGACCTAGGTGATAGTTGATGATGCAAGTGTCATGATCAATGTGGAGGACCCTTTGGAAGCTGTATTGTTGAACCATGACGTGATTGAGGATGAAGGCTTGGTAGAGTATGTTAATGCTTTGCAAGGAATGGGTTCTTACTCATATGAGCCCCATAAACTTTCCTTGGATCTTGAGAACTGAAAGACTCCACCAACAAAACCCCCAATCACAAGGAACCTCATGTATTGGAGTTGAAGCCTTTGCCTTCACACTCAGATATGAATTCTTGGGCCCTTGTTCAATGTTACCTATTATTCTATCTGCGTGCTTAACTAACGTGCAGGTAGATTCCACCCTTAAGGTGCTCCAAAGATGGAAGAAGGAAACTGGATGGACTTTAGCTGATATTTTGGGGATAAGCCCTACCTTTTGCATGCACAGGATTATACTTGAGGATGATTCCACACCCTCTATGGAACATCAAAGGAGGTTGAATAAGGCTATGCAAGAGGTCATAACGAAAGAAGTTATCAAGTGGTTAGATGCAGGGGTTGTGCACCCCATTTCGGATAGTTCATGGACTTCGCCGGTACAATGTGTGCCA
Organism: Nicotiana glauca; assembly: GCA_026770625.1. Classification (NCBI taxonomy): domain Eukaryota; kingdom Viridiplantae; phylum Streptophyta; class Magnoliopsida; order Solanales; family Solanaceae; genus Nicotiana; species Nicotiana glauca. The sequence goes on from MU723143.1 coordinate 170,947, forward strand.
AAAAAGAGGGTATGACTGTGGCCGCAAATGAGAAAAATGAGTTGATCCCCACTAGGGATGTCACCGGATGGAAGGTATGCATGAATTACCGAAGCTGAACAAAATAACTCGAAAAGATCATTTCCCATTGCCCTTTCTTGACCAAATATTGGATAGACTTGCGAGGCGTTCTTACTATTGCTTTTTCGATGGGTACTCAGGTTACAACCAGATTTTGATTGCACCAGAGGACCATGAGCAAACCACCTTCACATATCCATATGGCACCTTTGCATTCTCACGGATGCCATTTGGTTTGTGTAATGCACCGGCTACATTTTAATGGTATGTGATGGCTATATTTACGGACATGGTGGAGGACTTCTTGGAAGTGTTCATCGATGATTTTAGTTTTGTGGGTGACTCTTTTGAAGAATGTTTGGGTAATCTTGACAAAGTATTGGCTCGATGTTAAGAGACAAAACTATTGCTTAATTGGGAAAAGTGCTACTTTATGGTTGAGGAGGGCATTTTCCTCGGCCATAAGATCTCAAATAATGGTACCGAAGTGGACAAACCGAAAATTGAAGTGATTTCAGACTCCCTCCTCCTACTTCTGTCAATATGGTTAGGAGATTTCTTGGGCATGCAGGGTTCTACCGAAGGTTCATCAAGGATTTCTCAAAGGTGGTGAATTCCTTGTGGAAATTGTTGGAAAAGGATGCAAGGTTTGTGTTTAATTAAGAGTGCATGCAAGATTTTGAAATTCTTAAGCACAAACTGACAACCACTCCCATTATTACCACACCCAATTGGAGCTTACCCTTTTAGCTTATGTGCGACGCAAGTGATGTTGCGGTAGGAGAGGTCTTGGGTCAAAGGGTGAAAAAGATGTTTCACTTGGTGTACTATGCAAGAAAAACAATGAATGATGACGGAAAAAGATTTGCTAGATATAGTATTTTCCATGGAAAAGTGTAGGCCTTATCTCATGGGTGCCAAAGTAATTGTTCATACTGATCACGTGGCACTCCGTTACTTGATGACAAAGAAGAACTCTAAGGCTCGATGATGAGATGGGTTCTATTGCTTCAAGAGTTTAACCTTGAAATTGTTGATCGAGAAGGATGTGAAAACCAAGTGGTGGGCCACTTGTCACGCTTGGAGGAGGAGGGGAGGCCTCCTAATGGACTCAAAATTAATGATTTGTTCCCGGATGAACAACTCCTCTTTGTATCTTTAAATAGTATGCCTTGGTTCGCCGATGTTGTTAACTTTCTTGTGATCGACATTGTCCCGTGTGAGCTTTCTTCTAACTAAAGGAACAAGCATAAATGAGGTAGCTTGGATTACTACTCGGACAATCCTTATCTTTTCAGGATTTGTAATGATGGTGTGATCCGAAGATATGTTCCGGAAAATGAACAAATGAGTATTCTTGATGCTTGCCATTCCTCGCCCTACGGTGGTTATCATGGTGGGCTGAGAACTGCTTCAAATGTGCTCAACTATGATTTTTATTGGCCTACATTGTATAAAGATAATAGTGAGCTTGTGAAGAGATGTGATGAGTGTCAGAGAGTAGGTGGAATTTGAAATTCCTCTCACCACTATTATTGAGATTGACATTTTTAACGTGTGGGACTTTTACTTCATAGGACCTTTTACAAGTTCATGTGGTAACACGTACATTCTGGTTGTTGTTGATTATGTTTCCAAATGGGTTGAAGCTGTAGCTTTGCTTTACAATGAGTCATGGAGTGTAGTGGCTTTCTTGAAGAAAAATATTTTTACAAGGTTTGGCACTCCTAGGGAGATCATCAGTGATATTCTCATTTTTGCAACAAGTCCTTCGATACTTTACTTTCTAAGAATGATTTCAATCATAAAGTGTCAACCCCTTATCATCCCCAGGCTAGTAGGTAAGTTGAGTTCACCAACAGGGAGATAAAGAGAATATTGTCAAAAACTGTCAACGTGAATAGGACTAATTGGTCCAAGAAACTGGATGATGCTTTGCGGGCTTATAAAACTGCTTACAAGACTCCAATTGGTATGTCTCCGTACCGGTTTGTATTTGGGAAAGCGTGCCATCTTCCGGTTGAGTTAGAGCTTAAGGCCATGTGGGAACTAAAGAAGTTAAACCTTGAACGGGATGTAGCTGCAAATCTTTGGGTAGAGCAAACTTGATGAGTTTATGTTTCATTCCTATTCGAGCTTGTCCTTGTACAAGGACAAGATGAAGTACTTACATGATAAATATGCCCTCAATAAGGAATTCAAGGAGGGTGACCTGGTTCTTCTATTCAACTCTCGGTTACGACTGTTTCCGGAAAAGCTCAAGTCAAAATAGAGTGGCCCTTTTGAAGTGGTGCTTGTAACTCCATTTGGTGCTCTTGATTTGAAAAACAAAAATGGTGAAATCTTCCAAGTTAATGGGCACCGAGTGAAGCACTATCTTGGCAAGTTTGATGATAGCCACATGGTGGCAATGATCCACTTCAAGTGATTGATGGTAACTTGCATTGTGACGCAACGTTAAATCAGGCGCTTCTTGGGAAGCAACCCATGTGTTTTTCTTTATTTTTGATTTTCTTCATAGATTAGGCTCTCTTGATCTAACTGGTTATGAGATTTACGTAGGAATTATTGATACATTGCATGACTAATACTAGAAAAACTTGGCTAAATTTACGTAGGAATTATTGATACATTGCATGACTAATACTAGAAAAACTTGGCTAAGTGTGTAACTGGACCGCTGACCGCGCTCAAAATTTGCATTTAGTGGAAGCTTTTTTGCGAGAGCGTGATTCTGTAACGGACGTGGGCTTGAAAAGTCCAAAATATAACCTCTCTAAAGTTTCAACCGCGTCCCCGGTGGAATTTTTGCAGTTAGCAAACTTGTTCTACGACCGCGCCAGTTTTTTTGCTCTCAGTGGTGTTATTGATCCTGCAGCTCTTTGAAATAGCCAAAAGCGAGGACCGCTGTTGAATTCTGCGGCCGTTCCAGGTAGGTTGGTGTAGGCCCTTAGTATTTTAGTATAAATAGGAGGGCCCTCCTCCTTTTACCCTTTTTGCACCATTCACTCTCACCAGAAATAGACTACTATTCATCGTCCTCTGATCTGATCCCAATATCATAGCACTAATCAGAAGTTAGTTTCCACCACACATCAAACAACTGGTATGCTCAAATTGTAGCATCGCTTTTATATTTTTACTTTTCTTTTCTCTTAGTTCTAACCTCTTCTTTTTAATTAAGGGTTTTATTACTTCACATAAGCTAAACATAGATGTTAAAATAATCATGTGGGTACTTGTACTGTGTGCCAAATAGAGGATATGGTTGTTCATTTTACCACCTAATTGCCTAAGTTGTATGCTAGTGAAAACCCTAGGTTGACCGTTTCTTTTTGAATTCAGCGGCCACGACCTTAAATCTGCAGTCAGCATTCTTCTGAAGTGTTGAGTTAAAAATGGTTGCATTTTCACGGTCAACGGTGGCATTACCACGGACAGCGACTTACTTTACGTGAGCGCCCTTCTTTTTCTGCAGTTCGCAGATTTAAGGTTCAGAGAATTGATAAGTTGGGTCCGCGGTCGTGTATGCTTTTTTCCCGGAGAACAGTGCAGCTTTCGCGGCCATGCCCAAAATTTCACTGTCAGCGGTGGTTAAGCTTCAGAAACTGGGTAGTCTAAACCCTAGTCCTTCGCGGTCGCGGCCCAATTTTCACGGATAGCGGTATCCAGTCGGCCATCGCGTACCTCTTTCTACTGACATCGGTACATTGTGTTGTAAATACTGTATTCATTTATATGCTTCATCTGATACTACCTTGAAGACCAATACTAATAAGCTTTCACTTATTTTGTATGCAGACAATGGTCTAATCTAGAGGCAAAAGTGATAAGCCAAACCGGAGGCAAAATCCTCCCGACGCAGGGGAAAAGGAGGACAAGAAAGGACCAAGTTACCACTAGCGGTCCAGAAATCTATAAGGAAGATGTGGCCAACCATCAAAACTGCGGACAATGTCGCATCCCATTCTGAAGGTAGTGAGTATGTCCCTTCCCGGGAAGTTTCGGAAGGAGACTCGGTGCCAACCTATGTTCCCCAGACTTTCAAAGGAAATTCCAGTTGCAAGACAAGCCCACACCCTCTTCTTCTACTGAGTCGTTTGATGGCTCAGAGGATAGTAGTGAGGCTTCACCATCAGGTTCCTCACCTACTACACCATTGGCCTCACCAGCGGATCCTATTGATGTTGATGCTGAGATCCTCGATGATGGGAGGGGTGGTGACACCCAGACAGGGGGGTTAGTAAGATCAAGGAACCTTGTGGTGTGGTAAGAACGGTTTGTGAGTGAGAAATCTTACCATAAGTTTCGGCAATGGTGGCCTCAAAGGTCACTTACACTTGAGAGAGTGTTCATTGAGTGAGATTGCTACCCCACAACCCAAATGTCAAGAGGCAATTCGATGAGAGAGTGGGGTGGAAGTTCTTCACCAGCAACTTATCGGATGCCAATGAACATTTGGTCAAGGAATTCTATGCAAATGTCGCGCATATCAAAAAGGGCATGTATTTGACCAAAGTCCGCAACAAAAAGGTTATGTTTGATAGAAAATTTTAAATAACTATGCTGGATTCAATGATGAGGATGAGTCCCTATATCTGGAGAAGGTGGATATGGATGAGTTAGCCCACAATTGGCTTGCATCAGTGATTTCTATTCCTAGGACTACTCCAGCTTGGCTGACTAGGGACCCGATCTACTGGAACACTCTAAGCTTTAAAGCGAAGGGTGGTCTTCTTTTGTGTGTAGCCGGTTAGACCCTACTATACATGACAATGATATTCTAGTTTTCTGGGCTATTGTTGTGGGGGCCTATCATGGCGGGGTATGCTATCAAAATTGGGAATATTATGGCCAAGGTGATTAACAGAGCAGTTGGCAAAGATGAGAGTTCATATCCCTTCTCAAACTTCCTCACCATGTACCTAGAGAATCAGGAAGTAGAAGGAAGGGACTTTGACACCAAAGTGAAACAAAAAAGGCCATTTTCCTGGTACATCCTTTAGGGTCCGGACAACCCCAAGTCCAAGGGCAAAGGCACCACTTCCACTAGCCAGTCTGAAGAGCCAGGGGTGGTGGCCACTGGTTCTGAGCTTTTCGCTGCCATGCTAAATCCTCCCTCCAGGCCATCTACTTCTATTCCTACTTCAGTGCCTTCTTCATCAGCATACCCTCTGACTGCACTATGGCTTAATTAGACTCTATCCATTATCAACAACTGGATGTAGGCAGCTACATCAAAGTTAATTGTCATATCCCGTGCAGTGGCAGTTCAGTCAGCTCCAGCACAGCCTCAGGTGCCTGATTCAGTGGAGGAATCGCTAAAGGATCTTCTAGACAACCAGTTGCAATAACCATAAGCTTATCATGGACATTTTGGATGCACAAAAAAAAAATCAAGGACATGGGCAAACAAACGAAGAAGATGAAAAAGATCCGGGCCTCAAAATAGTTAGTAAAGCTACTGAGGAAGGAGGTTGAGAAGATTACATCAGCTGGAGACATCCCACTGGACTTACTCTTGGAGGATCAAGTTCCAGTAGCTCAGGTAGCACAAGGACCAGAACATGAGGCTGACAGAGAACTGGTGAGAAGAGGAGTGATTCCCCAGACTGAGGGTTTGGAGATTGAGTTGGAAGACCCCGAGGGAAGTGACTCAGGCCAACCACAGGACCCAGCCAGTGACCTCATGCAGATAGAGGCATCATAGGGAGTTTTCTTTACTCTCTACCCTTCCCCTATTCTATTTTTGCTGATAGCATTGAGGACAATGCTAGTTTTTTATTTGGGGGTGGCCTTATTTTTATGATGATTTGGATAATTGGTATGTAATAACCTTGATACTATTTTCTATTATTTTCGTATTTTTTTTACTTTTGGTATGTATATAAATTTACCTTTCCATGTATATATCCATTTCCCTTTTATGTATATTCGTCTCAATCCCCTATTGTACATATTCAGTTTACTTTTCGTATTTTGCTTTATAACTTCTTTTGAGATTTTCCTTAATTGCGTAGCTTCTTATTTCATTCAGTAGTTTCCTTTTTTAATTTGTAGCTTCTTACTTTTACAAGTTTTCATGATCAATAAGCCTTTGGTTTTCTTAATGCCATGGTTCTTTTCAAAGGTGGAACTTGTGTGAACCGGGTGGTCTTCCTGATAATGGATGGCGTGACAAACTTCTTAAGGGATTGAGTATGTTTTCTTTATGTTTTTTGTAAATAGTAGTAATGATAAAAGTTTCTCAAGCAATGATTCACTTGGCCTAGCGCATTTGCCTTTGACCTTATGGTTAGACACAAGTTTATTTGCAAAGAATGGTGCTAGTTGTGACCTTTAGACTCTTGTGTTGACTAAACAATCATCGAGTGGCTTCTTGGAGACATTTGTTTTTCTCAATCATAGCTAGGGTTGTTGTGGGTCCTCGACTCTGTTCTTTTAAGCGATCCAATAGCTTGTGAGGTAAGGTATTGATTTACAAGTCCAAGTCTCGTGCCAGTAAGTCTAGAACTTGCCCTGAATATTTGTCTAGGCAAAATTCTAAGTGTAGATTGACTTGAGAAATGATTATAGGCTCCCCCTGATCCAAGTTGAAACTTGAAAGCTTCCATAGCCCACCAAATATGATATCTCTAGTCAACCCTATTGAGCTAAAGCCCTTTTTCTTTCAGTAACCATGATACAAGCCTTTAACCATTCTAAAATGAACCTCTCTTGGCACCCTATCTTTCCTTAGCACAATTGGCAAACGCATAAGTTTGACGGGAGAGATGAGGAATGCAAAAGTGATAAAGGGTACAAAATGAAGAAATAGGAAGGAAAAAAGAAAGAAAGAAAAGCCAAAAACTCAAAAAGAAAGTGAATAATTTAGAAAAATGAAGGGCTTCAATGAAAGCAATAATGAAAGGCGTGGAATGATTAGAAAGGAGAAAAATGATTGTCATGAACAAAACAGTGACAGTGTGTCTATCTAGCCCCCTAAGGAAGAAGAAAATGACTCAAAGAGTCAAGAAAGTGTGAGCCGAAATAAGAAAATGAAGTGCTTAAGGAAAGATGAAACCTTCATAGACTGATATATCCTACCTTGAACCAAATTCATTACATTTCCGCAAAAGCTCTATATGATTCCGAGTTGAGTGAGCTTACATTAGTGGGGATCCACATAAAGGGCAAGCTTATGGTACTTAGAACCGGACTTGTGACCTTCCTTTGAGAGAGATGAGTGTACTTTTCCACAATTCTTGTTTCGAGTGCTAAATCTAAAGTGAGATTTTCTTATGGAGAGTAGAGGAGAAAGAGTTTGGGTTCCACAATGACCTACGTAGTATAGCGAATTTCCTTTTTGATTTAAGTCAACTCTTGATGCTCTTGTGTCGCTCTAGAGCTATGGTGCTAAAAATGTTGTGTGTTGTTGATAGTACATTTGTGTTGATGTTAATTGTTAGTCCCAATTGATGCCTTAGGACAATTGAAATTTTACTTTCTTTTATCTTGTGGAGGTGGGAATTACTTTGTTTGCTTGAGGATAAGCAAAAGCTTAAGTTTAGGGGAATTGATAACTATGAATTTTAGCCTATCTTATGCTCTCTTTTGCTTAGGTTTTGGATAAAAATGTGCAAAAGTATTCCTGAAAACTGACATAATGTGCTTGTCTGCACGGTCTTGTCAAAATGAGGCAAGAAAACCATAATCAACTCATGAAGAAGTTAAATTTTCACAAGTTCAAAATTGAGACTGAAGCGTTGACCGTGATGGAAAAGAGTGGCCGAATAAGGTCCAAGGCTGAAGTGGCCACAATTACGCGGTCCACGGAAGTGAGAGTCAGAGAAGATATTTTGTTTGCAACAGAGACCGTTGATTGCGATGAAAATTACGGCCGCGAAATACCTGACACGATTGTGGTGGTACTTCTGCTGAGAGCGTCGATCAAAGTTCAGAGACCCTGCAAGTTGATCATGACTGAGGAACGCAGTCCAAGTCCATATTATGCTGCCACAGTAAATTTTACGATGCCCTCGGATCAAGTCCAAACCAATCAGAGAAGTGAAGAAACACGGTCCGCGCCTGCTTTTGCGCGGCCGCAAAAGTCCATGCACTGAGCTGCCCAGTATTTCACTGACAGCAGAACCTCCATAGGGTTATTTTCGTCTAGTAATTTTAGTTGTGTATAAATAGATCTTTTTCACATTTTTAGGTCATCTTTTGAATGAGGAGCTCGCGAACAGCCGTACTTTACCACTTAGAGTAATTTTAGAGCAGCTTTAGCTTATATTCTTAGATTTTAATCTTGTAATCAATTTTTATGGCTTATAGTGCATCTCCATCTTTGATTCCTACCTTGATTATAAGTAGATAAACGTATTAGCTAAAGTTGTGACCCAACCCTAGTGTGGCCATTTAATGGGTCTTCAATTTTAGGGCTTAATTGTTTATGGGTTAGTGATATTAAGCTTGATTCATGCTTTAATTGTAGAATTGGTGGTTGCAAATACTGTTTCGTGCCTTTATGACTTAGACTCTTCTTGATAAAGAGGTACTAAGTCTAAGAAGATTAGGCTAACAAGGAGTTGGGGTGCATTCAAGAGATTGATATCCCCAATTAAAAGGTTAAACCTAGAGATAGTAATACCCGACTTGAGTCAATTTTACTTGCATTGTTCGAACACCCAATTGGGCTTGAGAATTCAATTAGGGTAAAGTCACTCAAACAATTGAGAGGTATAAAGTAAGTAATTATGCTTAAAGGTTATATCATGACCCCAAATATAACAAGCTTGTCCTAAATTTTAGACCCCATTAGATACCCGCCTAGGTGTAAGTCACTTCCCTAGTGCTTTTTATCAATTGAGAAAACTCCTACAGAAACCTCGTACTTAGATGATTTTTAGCAATCAGTAGCATTAAAAGTAGAATAGAAACAAATCCAACCATAGTTCTAAGTGCAATTAAAAGCAACATGCATAGCTAGTAGGGAAGGTTTGTTCGGGTGAAAATTGAAGACCTTATTCCCTCCAAGTTTTCTGTCGTTCCCCCAGGAGTGGAACACATTCCGTAACTTTATCTTTCTTGGTTATTTTTTCCCTTTTATTTCTTTTTCTCATCGCTTGTGTTTGGGGTCGTGAAGCTGTTTCCCAAGATCCATATGCAATCCCCTGATTCAAGAAGTGGATCGAACGGATTTGTAAGAAGTTTCCATACTCCGAGCACACATGGCGCAAACATTCGAAGGGCAAATGGGAGGCCTGCTCTCAAGGTGAGGTTCTTCCTTGAAATAAGTACCATCACACTCTTAACTCATATAGTGCTAATTTGTTTTCTTACAGGTCTGCCTAAGACCATCGAACTTAGGCCACTTGATGAGGATGAGGATCCGTCTTTGCCTACCGAGTCCTCCATCTTGGGAGAATCAGGGCTATCACGAATAAGGAGAAGAAGAAAAAAAATCCCCGGTTCCGCCGGACCCACAGGGGAAAAGAAAGAAGAGGGCGGCCTGGGCTCGGAAGCCTTAAAAGAATACTAAGTCTAGGGCACTGGACCCTGGCTATCTCTACTAGCTTAGGGATGACTCCAAAGAATACGACATCTTTGTTATTAATGGATCGACCCCGCTGGGGAGCAGGAAACGACCAAAAAAGGGGACCACGAGGTCGATCCCCTTCTGGCTCGGGAACCTTAAGGGGAGATGGAGGCTGCCACCTCCCAAGAAGCCTCTCCTATTTGGAAGAAGGCAGCCGGTGTTATCGATATCATGGAGACGCCCTCCTATACAAGTTCATGCTCGAGGAGGCCCAAGTGGGCAAAGAAAAGTTAAGTAAGGTAGCGCAAGGTTCAGATTATCCCCTCAACTCCTTTTTCGACTGCATGGACATGTCCACATTGGAGGATTTTCCCGGGATGGGTCACCTAGAGATCCCAAAAAAGGATATGGCCTCGGTAGCTAACAGGCCGAGTTTGAGCCCAAAATTAGTAAAGCAATATCTCGCACCGAGTGTGAATCTTGAGTGTAAGAGAATGGTCGTTCTCATAGTATCGAAGGATGCTCGGGTCTTATCTGGTCCGGTGGGTGTAGCCAGCTACTCCGATGCCTCGTGACTGAGGAAGACCAGGGAAAGATGAACAAGATGGGCACATCAAATCTTTTCGGTAAGGCGCAACAGGCTCTAAACCGGTAAAGGCGTCAACACTTTTGTACCTTTTTGTGAATCCCACTTAGGTTTTCCTTTGATGTCTCTCACTACTTTCATTTTTTTACAAGCTTCAGTGCTTCACCATGAATGCTTCCTCAGGTAGTTCCTGCAAATCAGCCAGATCGAGTTTGAGCTCTAAGAGCAAGTCCAGAATAACGACATGTATAGGCTTCTTAGTGAGCAATAGGAAGAGGCCCTTAAAGACCTCCCGATCATCCAGGCCAAGCTGGAAAAAGCTCAAAAATAGGCCTCGACCCTGAAGTGGGAACATGAAGACCTCGTTGAGAAGGTAAAGGCCTTTAAAGCTAAAAACTAAGCTCTAGTCGTGGTGACTAACAACACAACTTAATGGGTCCAACAAATGAGTGACCTGATCGACCAGCTGCGGGCTGAGATGGATGAGGTCAAAGCCATGACCGAAGTGTGGAAAGGCAAGATGGACCTGCTATCCTCGAAGAAGGAATGTGCAAAGGAGATCATCTCGGTTGGAGATGATCTCTGGGCACCAACTTCGGGTGGCAAAGGACAAAGTCAGGAAGTGGTCTCGATTAAATGATGATCTCTGGGCACTGTTTGGCTCGGCCATCACGAAATAGGATGCTCTCGAAAGAGAATATGCAGCACTGAGGTCCACACTGGACACAACCTCTGCCGATGTAAGAGGAAATGGTGGCCCAATACAAGGCCGACACGAAGGCAGTCAAAACCTACCTAAAGACAAAGATTGAATACGTGAAGCGGTTGTCCCGAATAGAGATCCTCGAAGAGATCCACGGCCGAGATTTCGACCTATTGGTTGAGATCAAAGAAGCTAAGAGGCTCGAGGCCGAGGCAAAGGAGCTCTATGATCCTGAGGGTGCTGAAAGCTCTGAGGGCTCCGAGGGCTCTTAACGGTTTTGGCAACGAGTCAGACCCACGTAAAGACCAGGCGTAGATGACTTAGTACCTTTTCAAATTTTTTTTTGTTTTCCTTATAAATTATTTTCTTGTTTATTTTGAGGTCGTTCTATCGGTCCTTTGTAAATACATTTTTGGAATATATATAAGATTATTCCCTTTCCGACAATATTGTGTCTTCACTTTTCCAACATCATCTTGCAATTTCTATTCGTGTATTATTTTTTATGACTTAGCCTGGAATCAGATGTAGTTTTGGGGCTTTTGTTTTTTGGAGGTTCGAACGAAGCCCGACTTCGATGCCACTTTGTTTGCTCGTAGCTATGAACCCTTGGTGAGACGGAGGTTTCCAAGATGCTTAAGTGTTCTTATACGATGTTTTTGCCAAGGGTAACCTTTTAGTAGGTTTCACATTTTGATAAAGGCCTTACTTTTTGGTTACGAGCTTTGGATGTCTCCGAGCCATTTTTAGGGTTTCTGTAGCCTTTTATATTTGAGCACCGGCTAATAAGTTTGGTTCCTCCGGGATTGGACAGCCCGGGTCGTCCGAATTTTTTTTCGAGAAACAATCCCCGAGTAGGGGATAGCCCTTGGGCTCAATGATTCCCGAGTAGGGTAGCTCATGGGCTTAATAGTCCCCGAGTAGGGGTAGCCCTTGGGCTTGATAGTCCCCAAGAAGGGATAGTGCATGGGCTTGATAGTCCCTAAGTACGGGTAGCCCATGGGCTCGAGACTTCCCGAGTAGGGGTAGCCTTTAGGCCAGGATCCGGGATCGAAGAAGAAAAAATGAGTAATAGCAAAGAAGAAATTTCTTTTATTTTTTAGTATGCAAGGTACACAATCAAAAGCGCATAAAAACTTGTGACATGGCCAAAGTACACTATGTGGGTACAGTTCATATGAACGTTCGTCCCTTACAATGAATCCTAACCACCACGCCTTAGCTTTTATCATACAAAGTTTTATTTTTCCCCAGCTAAAAAGCTTAACCCGAGGGTGATGGCCCCAAGTATTCGAGGTTGAACTTATGAGAGCTCGGATATTGTTGACCTAAAGCGAACGATCGTTGACTCTGGTTTGAAATTGGTCTTCGAATCTAAGTTAGCACATTTTTCAATTGCCTCGTTAAAAACCTTGCTGAAAAACCCATTCTGGGACAAAACCGATTCAAGTGAAAAAGAGCACAACACGTGCTTTCGGACCTAAAAGCCACATCCGTCCTTGGTTGTTTACCTGCATATGTTAGTCTGGGTTATAACATGAGTAGAGAGAAATTGAGTACATACCTTAGCAGGAGTACTGATTCAAGTGTGCCACGTTCTAGTTGTTCGGTAGTTGTACATCATTTCCTGTTTTGAGTTTGTACGAGCCTTTGTTGGTTATTCTAACAACTCAATATGGTCCTTTCCAGTTCCATCCCAGCTTCCCCTCATTCAAGTTCCTGGTGTGCAATGTTACCTTCCTCAACACCATGTCCCCAAATTGAAAGTGTCGGAGGCTGGTTCTTCGATTATAATACCTTTCCATTCGCTATTTTTGGGCAGCCAATCGGACTAGGGAGGCCTCCCGCCTTTCATCCATTAGTTCTAGGCTCGTGATCATGGCTTCACCGTTTGACTCTTCTATCACATGTTGGAATCTGAAGCTTGGTTCTCCTACCTTGAGTGGTATTAAAGTTTCCACTCTATAGACCAATAAAAATGGAGTGGCCCCGGTGCTAGATTTGGAAATCGTACGAGATTCCATAGGACTTCAACCAAGAACTCTTTCCACTTTCCTTTCACAACGGTAAACCTCTTTTTCAGGTTTTAAAGTATGGTCTTGTTTGTTGATTCTTCCTACCCGTTCCCACTAGGGTGATATGATGTTGATAGTATCTTCTTGATCTTGTGATATTCGACAAATTTATTTACCTTACTGCCGATGAAGTGTTTTTAATTATCGCAAATGATCTTGTCTGGTATTTTAAATCAACATATTATGTGGTCCTAGTTGAAGTCAATGACTTCTTTCTCACGGACCTTTTCGAATGTTCGGGCCTCGACCCATTTGGAGAAATAATCGATCATGAATAGTATAAATTGAGCTTTACCGGGTGCCCATGGTAAGGGAGTGACAATGTCCATTCCCCATTTCATAATTGACCATGGGGATAAAACTGAGTGGAGCATCTCTCCTGGTAGATGGATTATCCAGGCTTGTCTCTGGCAGCCATCGCATTTCCGTATGAAGTTCTTCGCCTCTTTCTCCATCTCGATCTAGCAATAGCCAGCCCTAATTAGTTTCCGATCCAAAGATTCTTGCCCCGAATGGTTCCCGCAAGTGCCTTTATGAACTTCTCTTAAGGCATATTTGGTCTTTCACGGGCCCAAGCATCTGGCTAGCGGGCCATAGTAGGTTCTCCTGAACAGTGCACCTTCGACCAAGCTAAATCTAGTAGCCTTGGTATGCAAGGCTCTCAATTCTTTAGGATCTGAAGGCAATTTTCCGGTCTTCAAGTAGTATATATACTTGTTCCTCCAATCCAAAGTTAAAATTCTCGAGTCTATAAAATTTGAAGTCATTTAATGGAGATTTGGAATGGTTCTGAACAAGAATTACAACTGAAAAACGTGGAACAAGTTCGTCTATAGAAGCTTGCATAAAAGTGCATAATAGTGTATAAGATGTGTTTATACACTCATATACACTATTATACAAGATTATATATAGTTATACTGAAAACTGACTTCGTCTTCTTCCTTGCGTCTTTTCTGAAATTTAACTTAAATCTTGCTCAATTCTACTCCAAATCACTTTAAACTTAAATTTTGAACTCCTTTTGATATTTTCAATCAATTGGAACAATACTCAATCCAAACAACTAACAAACTCATAAAGTCCTATTTTCGAAAGCAAAGCTATGAATGACCTTCAATGGTGGACTTCTACTCTTCAATTTTTTTACATTACAACCAGGTGACATAGGGGGAGAAGCAGTAATGACGAACGGCTCCTAGAAGAATATGTAAAATATGCGATAAGAAGAGAGAGTGAAGGCATTGTTGTGTGAACATAAATTTAATTCCATAGCTTTTAGAAGCAACGGTTGTAAGAACACAGATTTTGAAATTGCAAGAGCTATTATTTTCAAAATATATAAAATATAGGCTAGGTTAGGTAAAACTTAGAAACATGGACCATTTTTTATTATGGTGTGAAGTCATGTGCGTTTTCTTATAATTCTCTCTATTATTAAGAGGACTAGGAGAAATACAACAACAACAACAACAACAACAACAACAACAACGACAACAACAACAACTACTACTACTACCCAGTATAGTCCTACAAAGTGGGGTCTGGGGAGGATAATATGTAGATAGGCCTTACCCCTACCCGAGAGGGCAGAGAGACTGTTTCCAATCGACCCTCGGCTCAGGGAAGGAAAGGAGAAACAAAAACAAAAACAAAAACAAAAGAGCATTAGTAACTCCAGCAGAAATCGCATAAATAATTATCTAAACATAAGAACCATAAGAACCATAAATAAAATGGCATGCAATAATATTAAACCGTAACTACCATAAGGGGACACAATCCAATACACAAATCATCTATGGAGAGCCCTACCAAACCCCACCAAACCTCGGGAAAGGAGTACGAAAAATTCTAGAAGTCCCTATCCTACAATCCTGATACTAGACCTCCAAACTTTCCTATCAAGGGTCATGTCCTCGTAAATCCGCATTCTAGCCATGTCCTGTCTAATCACCTCTCCCCAGTACATCTTAGGCCTCCCTCTGCCTCGACTCACACCGACCACCGCCAATCGCTCACAACTCCTCACCGGGGCATCAGGGCTTCTCCTACGCATATGCCCGAACCACCTAAGCCTCGCTTCTCGCATCTTCTCATCCATTGGGGCCACCCCCACCTTCTCCCGAATAACTTCATTCTTAATCTTATCTAACCTGGTGAGCCCTCACATCCACCTGAGCATCCTCATCTCCGCAACCTTCATTCTCTGAACATGAGAGTTCTTTACCGGCCAGCACTCCGCCCCATACAACATGGCAGGTCTAACCACAGCTCTATAAAACTTCCCCTTGAGTTTCTGTGGCACTTTCTTGTCACACAAGACTCCTGATGCAAGCCTCCAATTCGACCACCCCGCCCCTATACAGTGAGTGACATCCCCGTCTATCTCTCTGTCCCACTGAATCACTGACCCAAGATATCTGAAACTGTCCCTCTTGGCGATGACCTGAGATCCAATTATCACGTCTCTGCCTACTTCGCTCGGGATGGCGCTAAACTTGCACTCCAGGTATTCTGTCTTAGACCTGCTTAGTTTGAAACCCTTAGACTCGAGAGTCTGTCTCCATACCTCTAACCTCTCGTTAACACCGACCCTCGTCTCATCTATCAAGACTATGTCATCAGCAAATGGCATACACCAAGGCACATCCCCTTGAATATGTCGGGTTAGGGCATCCATCACCAAGGCAAACAAGAGAGGGCTAAGCTCAGATCCTTGATGGAGCCCCATATCCACCGGGAAATGGTCTGAGTCGCCACCCACCGTCCTAACCATAGTCTTAGCTCCATCGTACATGTCCTTGATTACTCTGATGTAGGCTTCCGGCATGCTCTTCACCTCCAGGCACCTATATAGCACCTCCCTAGGGACCTTGTCATACGCCTTCTCCAAGTCGATAAACACCATGTGCAGGTCCTTCTTCTTATCCTTGTACTGTTCAATCAATCTCTTGACAAGGTGGATAGCTTCTGTAGTGGAGCGACCCAACATGAAATCGAACTAGTTCACAGATATAGATGTCATCGCCCTCACCCTCGCCTCGACCACCCGCTCCAAAACCTTCATGGTGTGACTAATTAATTTGATACCCCTATAGTTGTTGCAACACTGGATATTCCCTTTGTTCTTGTACAAGGGCACTACTGTACTCCACCTTCACTTCTCCGGCATCCTTTTGGTCCTGAAGATCACATTGAACAACCTGGAGAGCCACTCCACTCCTGACCTACCCATGCACTTCCAGAACTCCATCGAGATTTCGTCTGGCCCGGTCGCTCGACCCCTACTCATCCTACGCAAAGCCCCCGCGACCTCCTCCACCCTAATGCGCCTGCAGTACCCAAGGTCTATATTACGGTCTGAATGCCCCAGCTCCCCTAGCTTTATGTTTCGATCCCCCTCCTCGTTAAGTAGTTCTCGAAAGTACACCTGCCACATCTGCTTGACTTGAGACTCCCCCATCGGAACTCTACCATCCTCATCCTTAATGTACCTAACTAGGTCTAGATCCCGCGCCTTCCTCTCCCTTACTTTAGCTAACCGAAATAACTTCTTGTCCCCGCCTTTCTCCCCCAATTCCTCATACATGTGACAAAACGCCGCATTTTTAGCTTCCGTGACCGCCAGCTTCGCTTCCTTCCTCGCCACCTTGTAGCTCTCCCTATTCACTCTCCTTTCTTCCTCGCTTGTGCTCCCTGCCAACTTAGCAAATATCGCCTTCTTCACCTCCACTTTTCCTTGGACTACATCGTTCCACCACCAGTCACCCTGATGTCTGATTGAATAGCCCTTGGCTACCCCAAGCATATCCCGCGCTACCTCCCTAACCAAGTTCACCGTCTCTGACCACATTGCGTCCGCTTCCCCAGAACTTCTCCAAGCTCCACCATCAGCTAACCTCCTCTCCAACTCCTGGACTTTCTCCTTAGTCAAAGCACCCCTACTCCGCGGTCGGCCCCGAGCACCTCTCCTCTTCCTCTTCACCCAGAGACCGACATCCATCACTAGGAGTCTATGAAGAGTCGAAAGGGACTCTCCCGGAATAACTTGCAGTCCTTGCACAAACCTCTATCGCTCCTTCTAAGCAGGAGGTAATCAATCTGAGTCCTCGCCGCCGAACTTTTGAAGGTAACCAAATGCTCCTCCCTCTTCTGGAATGTCGAGTTCGCAATCAGAAGCTCGAAAGCCCTGGCGAAATCAAGCAGCGAAGTGCCTCCTCCGTTCCTAACCCCAAGTCCAAAGCCACCGTGCACCTCACCATACCTACCAGCATCAGCCCCAATATGACCATTAAAGTCCCCTCCAATAACTAACTTCTCATATTGGGGAATACTACTCACCAACTTGTCCAAGCCCTCCCAAAAGCGCCTCTTAACCTCCTCATCTAAGCCCGTTTGCGGCGCGTAAGCGCTGATGACGTTGAGGACGCAACCCCCCAATAACAAACTTAATAGACATTAACCTATCATTCACTCGCCTAACCTCAACCACGGACTCCCTAAGATCCCTATCCACCAAGATGCACACTCCATTCTTACCCCTCACGACCCTAGAATACCACAGCTTAAACCCGTCTACATTCCACGCCTTCGACCCTTTCCACCTAGTCTCCTGAACACAGGCTATGTTGACCTTCCTCTTCTGAAGAATCTTCGCCAACTCAATGGACTTACCCGTCAGAGTGCCTATGTTCCACGACCCGATCCTCAATCTATGAGCGTCTGCTACCCTCTTCTCACCCTTGCCTCCCGCCCTACCCGCAGAACTACTCCCTGCCCCCTACTCACCCCCGCCACCAGCCCCACCCCCCGAGGACATGACCTTACACTACCATCCCCCGTCGCGGCCACTATCCCTCTAACCGACTACGTAGAACAGTGACGCACACACGAACTATAACGGAATACGCAAAAGGATGCAAGCTAGATAGCGACAAAGTAAACCACACATAGGATGCTAGCTAGAGTAC
>MU723143.1:189415-218197 GCA_026770625.1 Nicotiana glauca
GGGGATGGGCTGGGAGGAAGATCTGACTGTTGCGGTATGCTCAAGAAACCCAGAAACCAAAAGTAGAACTAAATAGCATTATTTAATTGGTTATATAAGAACAAAAATCACCGCCTACACTAATGCAGTATTTAATATGCGTTAAACTAATATCCATAATAGGTTAGGCGAAAATTTATGCGTTATTTCAGTGGAAGAGCAAGAATTTCTTTAAAGAAATTCAAAATATAAATAAGTAAATTTACAAAAAGCTTAAATATTCTTTTCACGTGTCACTGTACAACACAACTTTTTGTTGGACATTCGTTACCCTTCTACTTATGTTTCTTCTTTGGCCAAATACATACACAGCTCATCCAATTTGACGTTATTTTTTATTTTGGTACTATATCTTTATTTAATTTTATTTTGGCCTTCCAACTTTATTTTATATATTCTATTTTGACCCTCCAACTCTATTTCTTATGTTCTATTTTGATCCTCTAATTTTATTTTTTATGTTCTATTTTAACATAAAAGTTAAAATCAGTACAAAAAATATAGCGTGTGTACGTAGAGATATAAAGTGTAGTACATATCCAACTAGGGTAAATGGTACGAGACAACAAAAAAAAAAAACTTCTCCGATTAAATTGATGGACATATGTAGCAGACACGACGCATTATTGTGTGTTTCCGGAAATTAAATTAAATAAAAGAAAATAGAGGAATAAAATCGCCACGTGTCACTATTGTAGCCTGGCTTCTCCTCATCTTCTCTCATGCCGAGTTGATTCGATAGAACCAAACCAACGGTAACCACATATACTAATATACTGTAGTATACAATTTCACTGTCTTTTAGCGCCAAAAACAGTTGAAACAGCAGCAGAATCACCATTCTCAAGAAGAAATTAAAATCGAACAAAATTCACAGTATGTACTCCATAGCTGCAACCTCTTTCTTCATCCATAAACCACTCAAGAATTTCCCTTTTCACAATCCAAACAGACCCTTATGTACAGTTATACGCTCTTCTTCAAGTGCTACTCAAGAAGTTGAGAAAGAGGGGCGGAGGGAAATTGAGGCTTTAAAGGGTTTGGAGTTTCCGCCGATAAAGGCGGCGAAGAGGGTGGTGCTGGTGAGGCACGGGCAAAGCACGTGGAATGCAGAGGGTCGGATCCAAGGCAGCTCCGATTTCTCTGTTCTAACTTCTAAAGGAGAGTCTCAGGCTGAGACTTCTCGTCAAATGCTTATTGATGACTCCTTTGATGTCTGCTTTTCAAGGTACTATTCCTCATTTTAGTTCCCTTTGCTTTTTTTATAAAATTATTTTCCTGAGAGATTTATGCTTTTTTGTAGTACCTAATTTATGATTGAACAAGAACACTGAGTTTCTTTGCAAATTGTACTGAGAAAAAGGGAGATGCAACCTTTGTAGTTTGTCTGATGGACTGGTTTGATCCAACATAGTTTTGAGTTCGGTCAAAAATCCCTGAAATAATCCTAAAGAGATGAAAATAAGTAGTAGTAATTCTTTGTCCTCTTAGTCTTAGTAGTTTTAGTATTCCCAAGTTTCAAAATTTGCTGACTATTCAACTGGCATTAGTGATACGCATAATTAATGAAGAAATGGAGCATTAGTTTTCCTTTTAAGTTGCACGAACATATGGGGTCTACTAAGAGCCCGTTTAGCTTAGCTGATAAGCACTTTTAAGTGCTGAAGCAGATTTAAAAAATAAGTAGTTACGTGTTTGGATAAAAAATACTGAAATTAATAATAAGCAACTGAAGAATTGGGTATAAGAAGAGTTTTGTTTTAAAAAGAAGTATTTTAGGGATATAATAGTAAATATTTTGGTCAAGCCTAAAGTGCTTATAAGCTGAAATTTGATAAGTTGGGAAAGACCAACTTATGACTTTTGGCTTATTTTTGGCTTATAAGCACTTAACTTATAAGCACTTTTAATTTTATCAAACGCGTAATAAGAGAAATTTGCTAGTAGAGTAGGTTTTCCTGACTATGGAAAGAATCAGTAGCCCCTTCATTTGTTAGGATCCCCGGTCTTCTGCTGCTAATTTCAAGTTTCTTTCATTTTGACAATTTGAGAACTTTTTCTGCTTTAGAGAAGTGCCAAATCAACTTGTCTAGATTCTGATTACAACTTAAGGGAATGGAACATATTGCAACTGCAAAGGCAAAGTATGTTGGTTCAGAAGTATGGACACTTATATAAGGTCAATTAGGTGAATGGCAATGTCCTTAACTTTTTGGGTTGCTCGAATCGTTGTTGACCTTTGGTATGTCCTAAGCATATCCCAAGATATGTATCTTGACATTCTATTTTTGTGAAGGTGTATATTGCTTTGATGATTAATAACCTTGGAACTTTAAAACGAGACACAGTAGATAGAAGGTACCCATAACCAAATAAGCTCGTATTTAGCAGCTCGGTTTGTTAGATTCTCGTTAAAGGTATATTCTGTAGTCCTATGTTGAATTAGAGCAAAGTCATACCAGCCAACCTGAGATGACCTTCGAACTCTCTTCTCCATGGCCGGCTCTAAGGTGAAGGCCACCGCTTTAGGCCCCCAAATTTGGGGGGCCCCATTTTAGTAAAATAAGTTGTTGGCTTATATTTTTGTTTTGCCTAAATATTGAGAAGATGAATTTGAGAAAGACATAAACATAAAGATTTCTACATGTATCGAACCTTTAGACCTGAATTTTATAATTAACAGTGTTACATGGAGAGTGCAGACACTATCGTAAGTAAATTAAGTTCCTTTCTCATTTTCATGCCTTTGTTTCTTATGCCAGTGCCTCAACTATTGTTGTTGAACGTCATTAACTGATTTGAAGGTTCTTATTACTCATTACACTGCTAAAAAAGAAAAATCACAACTGAAATATAGAAATCGAATTTGATAATAATGGTGCAATTGTCACGACCCTAAACCCGAATCCGGTCGTGATGGCGTCTCTCGTGAAAACAAGGCCAGCCAACTAAACCCAATTCTCTTGTTAAAGCAGTTAAACAACATAAAAGCAGTTTAAAACATGGCTTAATGATAATAAGTAGCGGAAATACAACCCGACACAGCCCTAACAGGAGTGTCACAAGTCACGAGAATCTAACAATACTGAATATCCAAATGTAACTACAGAGTTTAGTACTGAACTAAGAATATAAAAGGAAAAGGATAGGGAGGAGCTCCAGGTTGCGAACGCCAACAGCTATCTAAAGACTCCTCGAGATCCGCCTTAAGTTGGAATGAATCAGCACTCGGGAGCGGGACCAGATGCGCCTGAATCTGCACACAAGGTGCAAGGAGTAAAGTGAGTACTCCAACTCAGTGAGTAACGAATATAAATAATGACTGAAAGTAAGAAAACACGTAAGGCACAAGGCATTCTATAAAGAAGCAATAAAACCAGTTGAAAACGGTAAACCGGTGAAAATCAAGTAAAATCCTTTTCTCAACAAATATACAGGTAATTGACAGGCAGTTAAGGTAAAGTAAACAAATAGAAGTTCGCCCCTCGGGCACAGTATCAACAAATCCGCCCCTCGGGCAACATCTTAGAACAATACTAGCCCCTCGAGTTCAATCTCACATCACAATGGGTATCCGCACTCACTGGGGGTGTGCAGACTCCTGGAGGGGCCCCTTACGGCCTAAGCGCAATAACAAGTCATCTCGTGTCATCAAATCTTGGCCCTCGGCCTCATATCAATCAAGCCACCTCGTGACGTACATATCTCAGGCCCTCGGCCTCAAATCAGTATCAGTGTTCCCTCACAACATAGGCCCTCGGCCTTACTCAGTCAAAAATCCTCACAAGCCCTCGGGCAACAATAAAATAGTGTTTCTCAGCCCAAACATCATTTAAAAATATCATTTAAGTCTCAAAACCGAGTAAAAATGGTTGAGTAGTAAAACGGTGAAAATTAACACGATTGAGTTCAAATAGGAAGTCAAAACAATGAGAAAATATCAAATAAAAGCCCCGAAGGGTTCAAATAGTTGGCACGAAGCCCAAATATGGCATTCAGCCCAATAAATGATGATAGCAAATAGTTTTCAATCAAATATGCGGAAAAATCATCAATCGGGACGGACCAAGTCATAATCCTCGATAGTGCATGACCCAACGTTCGTCATTAAGCGTGTGTCTCACTTCAATATAGCACTAAGATGTACAATCCGGGATTTCAAACCCTCAGAACATCATTTACAATCATTACTAACCTCGAACCGGCTAAATCTCTAGCTCGCGACGTCTTTGCCCCTCGAATCGGCCTCCACACGCGTCGAATCTATCCAATATCTGAACGAGGGCATCAAAATATGCTAAGGGAACAAAGCCCAAGCGATGATACACATTTTAGGAATATCATACACAAGCTCTAATCCTCAAATCCTCCTTTAAAGGCCTCTTAAACTCAAGCTCTAATCCTCCATTTTAGCCCTTTAATTCCTTTACTTACGGCCTTAATCCATGAAATACTACCATAGAAATGTATTTTTAGGTCCAAAATCCTTACCTTAGCGAAGTTCACTTGAAATCTCCCTTCCAAATCGTCCAAAAGCTCTCAAGCCAAAGTTAAAAATTATGAAAACCTTTAAAAATCGCGAAGAAAAACTTATATACCTTCTGCCCAGGGGTGCCCGCATCTGCGGTCTAAAACCCGCTTCTGCGGTACCGCATTTGCGGTCCACCCTCCGCTTTTGCGGAAATCACTTAAGGGACCAAATACCGCATCTACGGTCCACTCGCCGCATTTGCGACTCCGCAGTTGCGGTCCCTCTACCGCATCTCCGGTTCCTGACTCCTCCCCTCAAATCCGCATATGCGACGCCATACCTGCGGTCCCCAGGTGCGAAAACACTAGAAGCAAAAAAACTTCAGCAGCTGCAATAACATCTCAACTCCTCCGTTAACCATCCGAAATCACCCCAAGGCCCTCGGGACCTCAACCAAAAGCACCAACATGACCCAATACCTTATTCAAACTTGTTCCAATCATCAAAACACTTCAAACAACATCAATTCAACCAAAATACATCGGATTCAAGCCTAAGTTTCTAAAAAATCGTCCGAATTCCGCTTTTGATCAAAAACCCAACCAAACCACGTTCGAATAACCTAAAATTTTACACACATCCCAAATGACCCAACGAAATTACTGCAACTCTCGGAATTCCATTCCAACCCCTAAATCAAAATCTCGCCTATCAATCGAAAATCGACAAAATCTCAATTTTGTCAATTCAAGCCTAAATCTACTCCGAACCTCCAAAGCCCATCCCGATCACACTTCTAAGTCATAAATCACCTCCCGAAGCTAACCGAATCATCGGAACTCACATCCGAGCCCTCTAACGCATAAGTCAACATCTGGTTGACTTTTCCAACTTAAGCCTTCTTAAAAGAGACTAAGTGTCTCAAACTTCACCAAAACCAATCCGTATTCAATCCAACCAACCCGATACCTCAAAACACGGATAAACAGAGCAATAAGAAGCATAAATGAGGGAAACGGAGCGGTAACTCATGAGACGACTGGCCTGGTCATCACATCCTCCCAAACTTAAACCAACGTTCGTCCTCGAACGAGTCAAGAAACATACCTGAAGCCTCGAATAAGTGAGGATATATGATCCGCATCTCTCACTCGGTCTCCCAGTAGCCTCCTCCACGGGCCGACCTCTCCACTGCACTTTCACTGAAGCTATATCCTTTGATCTCAACTTCCGAACCTGACGCTCCAAGATAGCTGTTGGCTCCACATCATAAGTCAAATCAACCTCCAACTGAACCATGCTGAAATCCAGAACATAAGACGAATCCCCAATATACTTCCGGAGCATAGAGACATGAAATACCAGATGCACACTCGACAAGCTGGGTGGCAAAGCAAGCTCATAAGCCACTCCCCAATTCTCCAAAGTACCTCAAAAGTTCCAATAAACCGCGGACTAAATTTCCCTTTCTTCCCAAATCTCATAACACCCTTCGTCTAAGTTGCTCTGACACGGGTGCGGGTGTCCGACATGGGTGCGGATCTAGAGATCAAATCCTTCTAGACATAAATTCTAAGATTTGGGGATACGGATACAGGTGCGCGAGGATACGGCTAAAAAATAATTAAAACTATATAAAAATATATTTAAATTATGAGAAATTTTGTGGAATACTTATATATAGCTTGTAAATGTTGATTTCTTTTTTATTCTCAAGTTGTAGACAAGTAAAGGATTGATTTCCTAGATAATGTATGTTATTTTCTTCAAATTTACCCCAGTGTTGGTTCTGATTTCGGGAATCAAATTGTATCTCGTCTCAAATTTTTTTGTCCGTCGCGGTCAAAGTACTCAAAATTCTTTGACCGGATCCGGTTTGGATTCCATACCCATATTAGTGTCGTGTCGACACGGCTACGACACCTAAACTGTCATGTCGGAGCAACTTAGCCCTTCATGGGCAAAACCTTCAACAATACCTTCTCACCACCATGTAGGACACATCTCGAACCTTCCTGTCAGCATAACTCTTTTGCCTCGACTGCGCTATACGAAGTCTCTCCTAAATCACCTTCACCTTATCTAAAAGCATCCTGAACCAAATTTGTCCCCAATAGCCTAGCCTCTAGAGATCTACACTGTCTCCCGTACAATGCCTCATATGGAGTCATCTGAATACTCGACTGGTAGCTGTTGTTATAAGCAAACTCTGCAAGCGGTAGAAACTGATCCCATGACCCTCCGAAATCAATAACACAAGCGCGTAGCATATCCTCCAATATCTGAATAGTGCGCTCGGATTGCCCGTCCGTTTGAGGGTGAAAAGCTGTGCTCAACTCCACCTGAGTACCTAACTCCCGCTGAACGGACTTCCAAAACTGGGAAGTAAACTGAGTGCCCCAATCTGAAATGATGGAAACTGGGACCATGCAACCGAACAATCTCCCGGATATATATCTCTGCTAACCGCTCTGAAGAATAAGTAGTACAGATAGGAATGAAGTGCGCGGACTTGGTCAGTCGATCCACAATCACTCAAATAGCATCGAACTTCTTCAAAGTCCGTGGAAGTCCAACAACAAAGTCCATAGTGATCCTCTCCCACTTCCACTCTGGAATATCCATCCGCTGGTGCAAGCCACCCGGTCTCTGATGCTCATATTTCACCTGCTGACAATTGAGACATCGAGCTACAAATCCAACAATGTCTTTCTTCATTCTCATCCACTAATAGTGCTGCCTCAAATCCTGATACATCTTCGCGGCACCCGGATGAATGGAATACCGCGAGCTATGGGCCTCCTCCAGAATCAACTCCCGAAGCCCATCTACATTGGGCACATAAATCCGGCCCTGCATCGTCAACATGCATATTATCATAGCATCTCTGGCATCATCATGCTGAACTCTGTCCCTAAGGACAAGCAAATGCGTATCATCATACTGGCGCTCTCTGATGCGATCATATAAAGAAGACCGAGAAACTACACAAGCCAATACCCGACTGGGCTCCGAAATATGCAACCTCACGAACCGATTGGCCAAGGCTTGAACATCAACTGCAAGAGGTCTCTCCCCAACTGAAATATATGCCAAACTCCTCATACTCACTGTCTTTTGGGTCAAAGCATCGGCCACCACATTGGCCTTCCCCGGATGGTACAATATAGTGATATCATAATCCTTAAGCAACTCCAACTATCTTCGCTGCCTCAAATTAAGATCCTTTTGCTTAAACAAATGCTGAAGACTGCGGTGATCCGTGAATACCTCACAAGACATGCCATACAAGTAATGCCTCCAAATCTTCAATGCGTGAACTATGGCAGCCAACTCCAAATCATGGACGGGATAGTTCTTTCTCATGGAGCTTCAACTGACGAGAAGCATAAGCAATAACTCTACCCTCCTGCATCAATACATAACCAATCCCTACTCTCGAAGCATCACAATACACGGTATATGAACCTGAAGCTGATGGCAAAACCAACACTGGAGCTGTGGTCAATGCTGTCTTGAGCTTCTGAAAGCTCTCCTCACACTCGTCCGACCATACAAATGAAACACCCTTCTGGGTCAACTTGGTCAAGGGCGATGCGATAGATGAGAATCCTTGAACAAACCGGCGATAATAGCCCACCAAACTAAGAAAACTGCGAATCTCTGTGGCTGAGGACGGTCTGGGCCAACTCTACACTGCCTCTATCTTCTTTGGATCAACCTGAATACCCTCACTGGACACCACATGTCCCAAGAATGCCACTGAACTGAGCCAAAACTTACACTTTGAGAACTTTGCATAAAGCTTCTCCTCCCTCAATCTCTGCAATACAACCCTCAAATGCTCTGCGTGCTCCTCTTGACTACGCGAATATACCAGAATATCATCAATGAAGACTATGACAAACGAATCAAGATAAGGCCGGAACACGATGTTCATCAAATGCATAAACGCTGCTGGGGCATTGGTCAGCATAAAAGACATAACCAGGAACTCATAATGACCATATCTGGTCTTGAAGGCCGTCTTAAGAATATCCGAATCCCTGATTTTCAACTGGTGAGAACCTGAACGGAGATCAATCTTGGAGAACACCCTCGCTCCCTGAAGCTGGTCGAATAAATCATCAATGTGAGGCAAAGGGTACTTGTTCTTAATTGTTACCTTGTTCAATTGCCTATAATCAATGTACATTCTCATTGTGTCATCCTTCTTCTTCACAAACAGAAGCGGCGCACCCCAAGGTGACATACTAGGCCGAATGAACCCCTTATCTAGGAGTTCCTGAAGCTGCTCCTTTAACTCCTTCAACTCCTCTTGTGCCATACGATACGGCAGAATAGAAATGGATTAAGTGCCCGGCACCAAGTCAATACCAAAATCAATATCCTTGTCTGGTGACATGCCTGGCAGCTCTGCAGCAAATACATCAGGGAAATCCCTCACCACTGGAACAGAATCAATAGTGGGAGCCTCAGCTCTGACATCCCTAACAAAGGCAAGATACGAAAGACAACCCTTCCCAATCATATGCTGGGCCTTCAAGAAAGAGATCACTCTAATAGGAACATAATCAGTCACACCTCGCTACTCGATCTGTGGTACACCCGGTATAGCCAATGTGACTGTCTTAGCATGACAGTCTATAATAGCACAACACGGATATAACCAGTCCATGCTCGCCCTCTGGCATGGCAGGAACTACATAGCCCTGAGTAGTTGCAACCGGCTGGGCGGGGTGTGCCCCCGGCGTCTGATGTGCGAGCGGCGGGGGTCTGACTACCTCCCCGGCCTGAGAAGTAGCTGCGACTGTAGTGGCTGAAACCGCCTGAGCTAGGCCAGTGCAAACTGATAAGATCTGAGCCAAGGCCTCCTGAAGACCCGGAATCACAATAGGCACAGCTGGTGCCTGAGCCGGTGTTGTTGGAGGGTCCGCAGCTGGGACCTGGTCCTGAACTAGGGCAGCTGGTGGATCTACAGGTGCTGCCCTCGCTGCTCTGCCTCTACCACGACCACGACCGCGTCCTCGACCTCTGGTGGCCGCAGCTGGTGGCACTAGTAGTCGTCCACCCTATCCGGTAGCGCGTGTCCTCACCATCTGTGAGAGAATATAATAACAGAAATTTAGTACTCGGATCAACAAGTTCGCACGACAAAAATTTCAAGAATATGAAGTTTTTCCTAAAGGTTATGCAGCCTCTCATGGATGAATACAGACGTATCCGTACCGATCTACGAGACTCTACTAAACCTGCTCATGACTCGTAAGACCTATGTAACCTAGGCTCTGATACTAACTTGTCACGACCCTCACCCCGAACCCGGTCGTGATGACGCCTTTCGTGAAGACAAGGCCAGCCAACTAAACCTAATTCTCTTGTTAAAGTAGTTAAACAACATAATAGCAGTCTAAAACATGGCTTAATGATAATATAGCGGAAATACAACCCAACACTGCCCTAACCGGGGTGTCACAAGTCACAAGCATCTAACAATATTGAATATCCAAATGTAACTACAGAGTTTAGTACTGAACTAAGAATATAAAAGGAAAGAGATAGTGAGGAGCTCCAGGCTGCGAACGCCAACAGCTACCTAAAGACTCCTCGAGATCCGCCTGAAGTTGGAATGAATCAGCACTCGGGAGCGGGACCAGATGCGCCTGAATCTGCACACAGGGTGCAAGGAGTAAAGTGAGTACTCCAACTCAGTGAGTAACGAATATAAATAATGACTGAAAGTAAGAAAACACGTAAGGCACAAGGCATTCTATAAAGAAGCAGTAAAACCAGTTAAAAACAGTAAACCAGTGAAAATCAAGTAAAATCCTTTTCTCAACAAATATACAAGTAATTGACTGGCAGTTAAGGTAAAGTAAACAAATAGTAGTTCGCCCCTGTGGCACAGTATCAACAAATCCGCTCCTCGTGCAACATCTCAGAACAATACCAGCCCCTCGGGCTCAATCTCACATCACAATGGGTACCCGCGCTCACTGGGGGTGTGCAGACTCCTGGAGGGGGCCCTTGCGGTCCAAGTGCAATAACAAGCCATCTCATAGCATCAAATCTAGGCGCCCTCGGCCTCATATCAATCAAGCCACCTCGTGGCGTACATATCTCAGGCTCTCGCCCTCAAATCAGTATCAGTGTTCCCTCACAACATAGGCCCTCGGCCTTACTCAGTCAAAAATCCTCACAAGCCCCTCGAGCAACAGTAAAACAGTGTTTCTCAGCCCAAACATCATTTAAAAATATCATTTAAGTCTCAAAACTCAGTAAAAATGGCTGAATAGTAAAACAGTGGAAATTAACACGACTGAGTTCAAATAGTAAGTCAAAACAGTAAGGAAATACCAAACAAAAGCCCCAAAGGGTTCAAGTAGTTGTCAAGAAGCCCAAATATGGCATTCAGCCCAATAAATGATGATAGCAAATAGTTTTCAATCAAATACGCGGAAAAATCATCAATCGGGACGGACCAAATCACAATCCCCAATAGTTCACGACCCCACGCTCGTCATCAAGCGGTGCCTCACCTCAATATAGCACTACGATGTGCAATCCGGGGTTTCAAACCCTCAGAACATCATTTACAGTCATTACTCACCTCGAACCGGCTAAATCTCTAGCTCGCGACGCCTTTGCCCCTCGAATCGGCCTCGACAAGCGTCGAATCTATCCAAAATCAGAACGAGGGCATCAAAATATGCTAAGGGAACAAAGCCCAAGCGAAAATAATTACTAATGGGCACAAATCCCGAAATTACCAAAACCCGACCCTGGGACCACGTCTCGAAATTCAGAAATTTTTACACCAACGGATTCCTTATCTCTCCACGAGTTCATACATATCAAGAATACAAAAATCAGTGTCCAAATGACCCCTCAAATCCTCCTTTAAAGGCCTCTTGAGCTCAAGCCCTAATCCTCGATTTTAGCCCTTTAATTCCTTTACTTACAGCCTTAATCCATGAAATACTACCATAGAAATGTATTTTTTAGGTCCAAAATCCTTACCTTAGCGAAGTTCCCTTGAAATCTCCCTTCCAAATCGTCCAAAAGCTCTCAAGCCGAAGTTAAAAATGATGAAAACCTAAAAAAATCGCAAAGGAAAGCTTATATACCTTCTGCCCAGGGGTGCCCGCTTCTGCGGTACCGCATTTGCGGTCCACCCTCCGCTTTTGCGGAAATCACTTAAGGGACCAAATACCGCATCTACGGTCCACTCGCCGCATCTGCGACTCCGCAGGTGCGGTCCCTCTACTGCATCTGCGGTTCCTGACTCCTCCCCTCAAATCCGCATCTGCGGCCATTCCATCACATATGCGACGCCACACCTGAGGTCCTCAAACCGCAGGTGCAAAAACACCAGAAGCAGCAATACTTCAGCAGCTGCAATAACATCTCAACTCCTCCGTTAACCATCCGAAATCACCCCGAGGCCCTCGGGACCTCAACCAAAAGCACCAATATGACCCAATACCTTATTCAAACTTGTTCCAATCATCAAAACACTTCAAACAATATCTATTCAACCAAAACACATTGGATTCAAGCCTAAGTTTCTAAAAAAATCTTCCGAATTCCGCTTTTGATCAAAAACCCAACCAAACCATTTCCGAATAAGCTGAAATTTTACACACACATCCCAAATGACCCAACGAAACTACTGCAACTCTCGAAATTCCTTTCCGAGCTCTAAATCAAAATCTCGCCTATCAACCGGCAATTGCCAAAATCTCAATTTCGCCAATTCAAGCCTAAATCTACTCCGAACCTCCAAAACACATCCCGATCATACTCCTAAGTCATAAATCACCTCCCGAAGCTAAGTGAACCATCAGAACTCGCTTCTGAGCCCTCTAACACATAAGTCAACATCCGGTTGACTTTTCCAACTTAAGCCTTCTTAAAAGAGACTAAGTGTATCAAATCTCAAAAAAAAAAAAAAAGTGTATCAAATCTCACCAAAACCAATCCGGATTCAATCCAACCAACCCGATACCTCAAAACACGAATAAACAGAGCAATAAGAAGCATAAATGAGGAAAACGAAGCGGTAACTCATGAGACGACTTGCCGGGTCGTCACAGTAATTTATAGAAAGAAAAATTTTGATGAGAATGTTGGTAATCACAAAGTCTCATGAAGAACTTTTTTTTTGAAAGTGACTACTTATATGTAGTAGGCCAAGCGAAGTTCAGTTCAAAATAGATTTAACAAATTTAAGCGTATGTTCTTCAATATTGTATAAAATATAATAGTCACTCTAATATTGACGATTTAGACATTTCTGAAATAAAAGTGTTAAATGATTTAGATTTACCTAACATCAACAATGTCTCAAGAAATATTAAACGAATTAGCTATATTATTAATTGAAAAAGATTATTAGAAGAAATCGATTGTAACAGAAAATAACTTTGCATCTCACAAAGCTAAAAAAATACTTCAAATAAATTAAGATTTTCTTTTTAAGTTTAAGGCCTCCATTAAACTTTGGCTTTAGGCCCCTCATTGTCTGTTCTACATTTATGGGTTGGGTGGGGGGTCTTAGCGGCGCAAGTATAAGGAATTCATGTTCTCCAATCCCAGTGTTGACAAACAAAGCTTTTCAGGAACACAATTTCTGGACATCGTAGTCAGGTTTTTTTTGGGTTTATTTATCAAACTGGACAATTATAAGCTTAGGCACTCCAGTATTGAAAACTCAGCTCGAGTATTTGACTCGGCTCCTTTACTGCTAACCTCTAAGCAAGGATAGTCTGCTTTTTTAGTGTCTGTATGCTTCAGTTTTCTACTGGTAACTTTTCATTCACGAGAGTCGTCTTATATCTGTTAGTTCCGATGAGTTAATTCTCTGCAAATTAAAGAGGAGCAAACTAATAACTTAAAGAAATAGATAAGGGAGAAGCAAATTTCCAAATTAACTGCAGCATCTGAATTTTATCCTTTATGTTAAATGCCGAACGTCTATCATAAACAACTTCTCTACTTTCTAGGCAGGGGTATGGTCTGTGTACACACTATCCTCTCCAGACCCAACTTGTGAGATTATTGTTGGGTTTTTTGTTGTTGTGTGTTAAATGCCTGAGAGCAGTTAAAGGGTTTCAACTAATTTGTATTGCATCTGAATTTCACTTTTAGCTAATGCATGTAGAACAATAAGAGTCTCTTCTATTCTTTTTTATGTTTCCAAAATGGTTGACAGAGGTGGGCTGCATGTTCCAGTCCACTGCGTCGCTCGAAGAGGACAGCTGAGATAATATGGGGTGCTCGCAAGGAGGAGATCCTTACTGATTCTGACATGAGGGAAATTGACCTATACTCATTCCAAGTCAGTTAAAGCTTACACCACCTCGTTTTTAATCTTGGACTTAAAATCTGTGAATATTATAAGATGGTAAAAAGATATTCATGTTGTCTGCTTGCGTGTGGACAAACTCATGCTTAATATTACACTATTCTGAAACATGTCTGCTCCAGGGCCTCCTGAAACATGAAGGAAAAGCTAAATATGGTGAAGCTTTTCGTCAATGGCAAATAGATGCACCTAATTTCATCATAGATGGTCACTATCCAGTGAGAGAGTTGTGGGCTCGTGCTAAATGCTGCTGGGAGAAGATCTTGGTCCATGAAAGCAAGTCCGTCCTAGTAGTTGCTCATAACGCAGTTAATCAGGCTCTCATTGCAACAGCCATGGGTATGGTTTGCTTAATATAAGGTTTGTAACATCAGCTAGCAGTCCCGAACCTAGCTTTTATATTTGTTTCACCATCAATCAGGGTTAGGAACTGAGTACTTCAGGATTCTACTTCAAAGCAATTGCGGGGTTAGTGTGTTGGACTTCACTCCACAACCTGAGGGCGGAACCCCAAGTATTTGCCTTAATCGTTTAAATCAGGTATCTGATCTTGTAATACTTGTACTCAATTTTATATAAGAACAGTTTTA
Organism: Nicotiana glauca; assembly: GCA_026770625.1. NCBI lineage: Eukaryota > Viridiplantae > Streptophyta > Magnoliopsida > Solanales > Solanaceae > Nicotiana > Nicotiana glauca. Next base: position 203,883 of record MU723143.1, read on the forward strand.
TCTGTTAAATGATTATTGATAAATATATGTAGAAATGGAAAACTTTCTGCTAGTTATCTTCATTGTGACATGAAGATTTGGATGATTTCAAAAATTGCTGGCTCAGATAAGAAAATTCAGCATAACATATTTTCCTTTAAGAAAGTTTTTAATGTTGTAATATCATTCCTTTAGATCCATTGATTGGTCCATCCCCTCTCTAAATATAAGAGAGTGCAACAACAACAACCACGCCTAAATCACAAGCGAGTTTGGTATTCTAAGTGCTACATGAACCCTCACTATGCATATCGATTTAAACCCATCCTAATCCAATATTTTAATTAGGCTCCTAACACTAGAAGTGGTGCTTGGCATGCCTGCTTCTTGCAGAAGAGCCAACGATCTCCAATGGAGGTCGGAAATGCATGCATCTTAAATAACTTTGTACTTGCCAACCCGTTCATTAAGCTAGTCTGTCTATAAAGCAAACTAAGAATATCTTTCACATATTTCCATTTGTTGACCACAGAAATCCTTTCTTTGTAAATAATGAAAGAGGGGTTCTGAATTGCTTCCAGAAGATTGGTGCTTGTTAATTTAGTTTATCTTAGAATCCCATATACATGCATGTTTAGAGTAGCAACTGAAGCTGGGTAGGATCTTATATACCCCGTGATACTTCATGCGGTAAACTAAAATCTGAACTTGACTTTCTGGATCCTCTAAACCAGCTGAAAGAAATTGATGTAGATGAATCTGCATATATCATTTGCCCCATGAGAATATCGGATATTTAATTGCTAGCTCCATCAGGATCTAATTTAATGCAAATTCTGAAACTGAATTTTACATTGTCAGATAATTCAAGTTCAACATATGATTTGTAGGTTCAGAATTGCTCTCTTCATTTGTTTGTAACTACTTGATGGATTTTTCTACTATATGGCTTTATCTGGACTGGACTTCAAGGCTGTTTTTTCTCGTGGTATCTGATTTATCTTTCCGCTGTGACATAATTTTGGATAATGCAGACCCCAGGTTCGCCTGTAGCAGGGGGCAGTTCTGCAGGCAGAAAAGCTAGTAAGCGCATCGTACTTGTCTGCCATGGAGTGTCAGAGAGTGACCTAGAGGTATGCAGTAAGCAATGGACCAATCATTCTATACTCCCAATGAACAGACATATTAGGCTTCTTGATTTCAAATTTATGATATAACAAGGTGGTCTATGACCCTGAAATAGCAGTTGCTTGGAGAAATTTTTTATGTGAGAACAGAGTTGAAACTTGAAAGCATGGATCTTTTCTGAAAAGAGCCCTTTTGATCCTTATGTAAGTATGATCATCCAAACCGCTTGCAATAATTTCTGGTTGAAGACTAGTCTTAGTGAGAGATACATATAATCAAAGGAAAAAACAAAAAAGAGTTGCGTGACACATACATTCGGTGCTAGGATTTTGGTCTTCAGCTAATGGAAGAACCTTTTCTATCTATTTTATCACCTCTCATGAGATCATTATCGAAGATACCACCCTTATAGACAAAACCAATGGATGAACAGGTAAATTAATAGGAAGAAAGACTATATACGAATCATTCCAGTGACTCTAATTTGAGATCATATTCTTTTTCTAGAGGTGGAGAATGTACTTGCCAAGTTTGAAAATACTAGAGACAGTTTCTTCGACCTTTGCAATGGCTTGAGCAATTTCTGTTCACAATAGTGACTGTTGGCTCAAAATGCTTGACTTTAGATTTCTCTCTTATGCGCTCAAAGCAAACAGCCTCCACTTTTTAACTTCTTGAAACTTAGTTATCTTAGAAGTACTTCCAGAATTACAAATAATTTTACTTTTTAGCTTATGATAAGAGATATGGATGACGAGGACTTTACATCAGCAGATCATATTTCAAAATCTGTTTAAACGAAATTCTGTCTTAACCGATTTAACAGATTAGTTTTGAACCTGAGCATAAACAAAGAGAAGGAATATAGGATGTCAGCGGTCACTTTGCACAGATTATGTATAAGAAAAAGAAAAAAACAGTTTGTGTTGGTTGGCTGATCTTGGATGTGGCAATACTGCCTTTAGATTGTTATCCTCAGTGACGTAGGAAATTGAGAATGGGGCTTAAGCACCTTATGAATGTTTCTTACCTGGTAAACATTGGTTTGCACTCGTAGATAGGTATGGCGTTGGGGAGTACTCAGGCTTGTTTTTCATCTACTTTAATTTCTGATTTGTCCTTTCCTTAACTTTCAGGTTTTTAGCCCCAATTTCTTTTAGCATGTTGGCAAGCTGTTCAAATTACTCATTGTCTTTTGGGGCGTCATTATCTGTTGCTTTGACCATTTTCTGCTTTTTTCATTGGAGTTGAAATGTTTACAGAGTAGCATGCCGTATACTGGCAATGGCCCCATGAACATGCTTGGAGCTATACAGGTAGGATAGTTCTCCTCTCCATAATAGCATTCAGCTTCATATCGGTGGTGTCACAACATACAGAATTTTATTAAAATGGATGACAGGCACAGAAAATCGCAGAGCTGCTTCTTGATCTGAAAGTGAGTACCATAGTCAGCGGAAGTAAAAGGGCATCTGTAGAGACAGCCGACACAATCTCCAAAGTAAGACCATTCAGATAGTATGTTGATTGACAGTCCTTTATATAAAGAACATTAGCTTACTTAACACAAAATTTTATACCGAATTTTATAGGTTCAAGAAGCTGCTGACTGCCTTGGAGCTGACTGTATCCCACGCTATGTGGAGACGAAACAGATACCAGATCTAGATGTTGAAACTATTCTTGCGCAATCAAAGAAGGCAAGAGACATGTTACTGATTTCCTAAAACAAATTGTCGAATTTACTAAGAGTGTCGCATGCAGCACATTCTTAAGATAAAAAAATAAATAAGGATGCATCTGTTTTGAGATTGGAAGATTTAAAATTCTGGAGCCGTTGCCATTAAAACTTCTTGATTTGCTCTGAATAAATCCTGCAAAAAATGGTGATTTACCTTATATTATTTCTCGCTTTCAAATTTGAAATGATTCAGATTTGAACTTTTATAAAATCAGTCTACTACCAAAAGGGGGTTTTAGAATTCACAATTTCACAAAATTATAGTTTACTCAGTAATTCTTTATCAGAAGTTTGCAAGTACAAGAACACAGTCAATTAGTTAGTCTGTGATCAGAAGGGTTGTTCTTCTAGTAGTTTTGTGAGGGTCTAAATTATTTATGTTGCAGATTTTGGTGAATCGGTTGTTTTTATCCTATAGCTCACTCCTACACCATATCCTTAATTTCAGAAATTTTAGACCTTTTTTCACTTTTTGATTATTAATGTTTTGTAAGTCATCCTGCAACAAAATTTTCTGCTGCTTCCTCTACAGGATGCATCAGGAATGCAAAATGTTCCATCTGGTTGGTTAAATAGATTGGAAGACGGCGTCACAACATCTTTATGGGACCAATCTGGGAAAGCATGGAAACATCTATTGCATGAACTATCAGAGAGATCTGACGAAGAGAGTATAGTCATTGCTGTTGGCCATCCTGCACTTCATATCGCCATGATGGGACACTGTCTAAATCTGACAAAGGAATGGTTGGGATCGTTTCACCTGGATGCAGGCAGCATTAGTGTTATTGATTTTCCTGATGGACCTTCGGGGAGAGGAGTTGTCCGCTGCATAAACTACACAGCGCATCTGGGAAGATGGTCAATTCCTATTACTAGATCAACGCAAGCGGATGAAGAATATTGAAGTGTAATTATACATAGTTATGGAACTGAAACAATGTTAATGTAACAAGCACAAGAGTAAGACAGTTCGGAAATATACGTCCGTTGTATATTGCTGATAAATGAAGGGAGTCTTGGAGCAACAGTAAAGCAATATCCACATGACCTATAGGTCGCAGGTTTGAGTCGTGGAAAGCCACTAATGCTTGTTGTTGGGATAGTCTGTCTACGTCACACCCCTTGGGGTGCGGTCCTTTCCTGGACTTTCCGTGAATGCGGGATGCTTTGCCTTCTATGTTGCCCTTTTTTGTATATTGCTAATAAATGGAAACGAGACATCCGTTTTATTCATTTCCAAGGCCATGTCTTTATGATCTTGCCTCTACTGAGAAGCAATATAGCATATTATCAACTTTACAAGCATTGGATTACTGATCCAATGGTTTTATTTTTAAGTGGTGTCGCGTGAAAATTATGTTAGGTATTATTGAAGTTGCAACTTGCAACCTTGCTTGCATTTTGGAAACTGGTTTTTCAACACTTTTATTTTCTGTCAAATATAGGCAAATAGAGTTATTTTCCCGTTTCAAAAATTAGTTAATTTTAGCTAAATAAACTGATAGCTGAATAACCATTCGTGAAATTAACATTTAACTCGATGACAAAATGTTCAGCATACTAGCCATCATGCGCAAGCATATTTTATGCATCGACGATCTTAACTCGAGTAAATTTTATAGTTGGTCATTCAACTTTGTGTTCATTGCCCTAAAGTTACTTTTCTTTTTTTGTTACGTAAAAGTCATTTAATTTTGTGTTCATTACCCAAAAATCACTATTCTTTCTTTTGTTACACAAACATTATTTTACTATGCTTTAATTATCACAACAGTCACTTTGACCAAATTTTATAGAACTTTCAACTAGAAAGTATATTATACCCTTGACGTTATAAATCCTCCCAATTATGTAATACCTTCAATATTATATACTATATGATATATTTTTACCTAAGTATTTTACTTATAATTAAAATAGCTTAATGTTATTTGATTTATTATTTTTATAATATATTTGATATTTAACTTTCCTTTAACGTTAATTTTCAAGATATAGATGTAGCATTATTAAATTTTTTAGCAACATTACTATGAATAAATCTCAAGTCAACATTCTTAACCATACGTAATGATATATATTTTTTAACAAAAATTATAAAATTAAAGCTCACAGATTATCAGTCAAGCTATATTGTTAATTAAATAAACAAAACTCAACATTTAGCACATTGAAACATCAAATTAACACTTTCAAAAAAAAAATATTAACAGATAAAAGCTTTAAAAGACTTAATATAAAATACAAAAGTCTTTGAATTCTTTTGAAAGTTTTACTGACTATTAAAAACTATCATTTGTTTATTATTTCTAAATATTTTTTGTCTTTTTTATGTTTCAATAGATGTTCATATTTGAATATGATTAAACAAGTTGAGTGCATGCCAGGACAAAATTAAATGTACAGATATAAAATAAAATAATATAAAGTTATTTTACCTGTATGTAAAATACCTAGATAAAAATATATTATATAGTATATAATATATCATGTATTACATAATTGGAGGATTTATAATACCAAAGACATAATAGACTTTTCAGGTGAAAGTTTTATAAAATCTGGTCAAAGTGATTATTGTGATAACTACAGCATAATAAAATAATTTTTGTATAACATAACAAAGAAAAATGACTTTTGGAAAATGAAATGGCAAAAAAAAAAGTGATTTTAGGGTAATGAACACAAAGTTAAATGAACGCCGATGAAATTTTGTACTCTTTAAACTCATACTTTAAGATCGGCATTCTTACATAATATTAATAGCCTGTTTGGCCAAGCTTCTTTTAGGTCAAAAGTGCTTTTTTTTTTGCCAAAAGTAATTTTGGCCAAAGATTGAGGTGTTTGGCCAAGCTTTTGGAAGGAAAAAAGTGCATTTGAGGAGCAACAGAAGCAATTTTGGAGAAGCAGAAAAAAGTAATTTCTCTCCAAAAGCACTTTTTTGAGAAGCACTTTTGAGAAAAATATACTTAGAAGCAGTTTTAAAAACTTGGTCAAACACTAATTAGCCAAACTTCTCAAAATAAACTAATTAGTCAAACTTTTCAAAATAAGCTGATTTTTACGGCTTGGCCAAACACCCTACAAGAATAAAGCAACTGTTCTTTCAAGACTAAAGCAACTGTTCTTTCATCTGATTTGATATGACAGCTGTGATATGTTAACTGAATTCAATGGCCCTTTTGGTTACTTCTCAGCAGAAATTTAGAACTCAATTTGTTGGAGATTTCAACACTAATCTAACGTGCAGTGATCTCAACTCAAAAAGTCATAGTACTAGTTAACAACCAGGAGTAAAAGAATCAGCTAATATATGCTTTATATAATGTATATTTTTTAAAAGTCAATTCTACCATTATTACCTAATTAACTCTTGCACTGGAAGGATCAAGGAATTTAAAGGTGGTATTTTTTTTTTCCTTTAAATAAGTATTGGACAAGTTCCAAGGAGCTACAGAATAATAAATAACTCAATTTTCTTGGATAATATTATAATTGCTGGCTTTGGAGATACATTTATGGTGATGCAGAAAGTATATATTAAATATTTTAATTTGCAATTGGAGATGGAGAACAAAAGAAGCATGGCATAAGAGTAGAAGTGCACATGTTGCCAGTAGATGAGATGTCCGTTTAGTTTTCTCTGAGTTTCTTTAATTATATTCACCTTCCGCAAAACATAAATAATTATATTAAGTACTATCTCCTTGGATCAAGGCATTTGTCGATTATTAATTGTAAAAAATGCTTTATTTGTGTTATAAATTTCTAATAAGATATGTTTTACAAGTTCATATATATCCAAATAATAGAGAAGTACGAATAATAATAAAATAAAAGACAAGTCTGAGCAAATGCACGAAGACTTGTTTTTTTATAAGTCAACTTGACAAAACCACTCGTATATGAAAAAGAAAGAAAAGGTTTTCGAAATATTATAGTATTGACTAGAACATAAAAATAATTAATAATAAACTATTTTCTTCTCCTTAGTTGTTAATTGTCTAATGTTGTGTTTGCAGCTTGCGAGTCTTCTGTTTCTTGTCACTCTAACCCAAAACACGCTTCATCTAATTAAGATGACTTTGCTTACAAAACAATTTTATACCTATAATATAATTAAGCAAATTCTTGGAAACAATTAAGCCATTTGCTCCTCCACAAGTAGGTCACTCTATAAAATCATTTGAAGTTTAACTTCTATATATGATTATGTAAAAAATTGGTCTACTATCAATTTATCTAAAAGATGATTATAGATATCAATACGTAAGATTCATAGGCTTGTACTCTTTGATCTATAGATTGACTCTATCTTTTTAACATTCTTGATATTGATAGCAGAGATGAAATGAAATAAGCAATCAAATCCGTCCGGACGAAGATAGAGAAAGTCCTATACTCGACCCAGAGGCGGCTTAACTCCAAGCCACTAAAGCAGCTGCTTTAGGCCTCACAAAATTAGAGGACCCAAAAACTACTCTTTTTATATGTAATTTAAAATTAATTATATTTTTTATTAAATAGTGATAAGAAATTTTTTAAATCAACTTTTGCTACCTTGTCACCAATCTTTACTAACATAATTTTATATTTTAGGTTGCCCTTTTTTGGAGTTCGTTGAGAAAATTCAAATGAAAGTGAAAGGCAATTAAATCTGCAGTTACTTTCTAGTTCGTCTTACTCTAGCTTGAATAAATTTTATTTACAATTTCAACTTTGCAAGATATCTTCTTTCAAGATCTCTGTAGGCACGCTTCAAGCTAATTAGAACATAAAATATTTATCATATTTGTAAATACAAATTTCTACATGATTGTTACTTTAAAGGGCAATGTTATATAGTAAATTATGTTGACGATCATGTGGAAAGAAAAAATTCAAAATTAAACTTAATAATTCTTATCAAATGTTAGTAATGTTACGTTACAACAACGATTGACAGGGTTGGTTGCATCACCAAAATGAAATTGCATCTTAAAAGTAAAAAAATAAATAAACTTCTACAAAATATCTAAAATTATTATTTAAGACCTCTTAGTACATCTTGGCTTTAGGCCTCCAGTACTATTGAGCACTCGGCCTACTTTCATCTTAAAGCATTAAAAGAAAGGTTTCTAAATAATAAAACAGGTAACTTGCTATAAATATTAAATTACACGGATAATAGAATCTAGGGGTGTATAAACGAAACCGACAAACTGCACCAACCCGATAATCCGAGTCAAACCAAGAAAAAAAAATCCGATTATGGGTTGGTTTGATTTGGTTTGGTGTTGGAAAAAAAAACCCGACCATAATTGGTTTGGTTTGATTTTAACTAAAGAAAGTCAAACCGAAACCAAACCAACCCGACATTACATATACATAAATTTTAGATATATTTAATATATAAATATACTTATTGTGATGTAATTTATAAATCTTTCTTAAAAGATTTTATAATTTATTTTTTGAGGTATTATTTTAATATTGTACTTAGAACTTTTGAATGTTCCAATAAGTTTTATAGCCATTAACAGTAGTAAATTAAATACTGTTAACAAAAGCCCAAACCAAAATCAAATCAATACTATAATTCTAACAAAAGACATTTAATTCAATACTACGAATGGGAATGTATTGAACATCTACTTTTTATTTTGCAATAATTTAGATAAAAATGCATAACCTATTTTTATTTTTTCTTTAGTGTTTAGTCATGTATTTAATAATCCCTTATTAGTCTTCTTATTTAGCATGACTTAATACTCTTAGATTATGTTTATTTTTATTATGGATTTTTAGCAATATTTATATTACATAATTTTATTGTCTTTATTGTTGAATATTTTAAGATAATGTCATGACATATCTCATATTTCGTATTATTTTCTTGGAAAATACTATAAATAGTTGTATATTACTAGGACTAAAGAAATTTTTTGAGCATAATTTATATGTTTTGTTCTACGAAGATTTTACCGGGAGAAAAATCCGAAAAGACCCGAATAACCCGAAAACCCAAGAAAATCCGAGAGCGAAAAACCCGAGTTTTATTGGTTTGGTTTGGTCTTTAGATTTAATAATCTGATACAACTGGTTTGATTTGGTAATTGTAAAATCCGAACCAACCCAACTTACGTACACCCCTAATAGAATCTTTTAACTTTATCTATGTGTATGCAAGTAAAATCCAATCGTGAAATGCATGAGGTTTTAAGCATGCCACTTAACTAATTTCATAATAATAATAATAATATAGTTCTTGGGCTGTGAGAGAATCTTTCGATATACTATAAGGCCAAAACTCAAAAGTGAAGAAATTTTCTTTAGTGTGATCCCCATTATTCTAATAGTATTTGATTTTCCGTTGTTGCCTCCACGTTCTAGAGTAGTTTCTACTTGCTGCCTTACAAAAATACAAATGGTGTGCTCTTATAGGAAACAACAAAAATATTTTTTTGTCTATCTTAATATACATCAAATACACATTCTGGAAGTCAGAATCAGGGGTGGAATTACAATATATTTGGATTGATACAGTAATTTTTGCTCATGTATTTATATTAAAAAATTTATTAAATATATTTATAATTTAATTATAAATTTAGTAGCTAAAACAAGCTATGAGTTTGATGACGAGTTAATAACCATAAATTTTAAATCCTGTCTCGATCTCTAATCAGAATCGATCATCATGTTGATAGCATTCCACTAAAATAAAGATTCCATAAGTGGCAGTTTGATGGCTGAAAACCTTATATTGCAGCGTTTTGACCACTAAGAAAAGAAGTTTGGGATTTCATAAAAGTAAAACACGGTCAACAAGTTTAATTTCTATAACACATGGAGTTATTGATAGGGACATAAGTTGAAAGTGTTTGGCTGCCTAACTGTAGACAGTAAATTGCGTCAAAAAAATAAAATCAAGTAGCCTTGATCTTGAACGCTTTGAATTTGATTTATTCGTCGCGAACACTTTGATTGTTGCCACAAATTTTATTACGAACAAGTAGCCCTGATCTTGAACGCCTTGTATTTGATTTGACTTCGTTCTTGATCTTGAATACTTGAATTGCTCTTCGTTCTTGAGCTTGAACTTGATTCGTTCTTCGTTCTTGAACTTGAAGTTGGTTGCTTCAAGCCTGAAACTTGTAGAGAAATTTGTGGCGTTTGATACACGAGCTCTCTCTTGCTTCTTGTTATAACTTCTGGTCCCTTTTCTGAGTTATGAAGACCCTATTTATAGTTGTAGAAAGGAGAAGTTGCGATAAGAACAAACTCTTTCGGACCAATCTAATTGAAGTGTGATATGAGCGCATTTGATTGGCCAGAACATGTTAATTGCACATGTGGTACGATTTCATTGGCTTTTTAGTGTGACTGGGCATGCCTTGTCATTTTGATACGTGGCATGGTCCTATTGGCTCTTCCATTTGACTTGGCACGCCACGTCATTTGACACGTGGCATCAAACTGGGCTTCTAGGAAGATGTCACCTTAGGCTTAATGAAGTGGGCTCATCACTTTAGCCCAATAGTTTAAGACTTATTTATTTAATCCATATATATTGGACTTATATAATTAATTCAATTATATTAGTCCATAATATTTATTTGGACCAATATTATCTTGAATTTAAAATATAATACAAATTAATTTACGAATTTAAAAATCGCAAATTTTATACGCCTACACTAACAAAACCTAACAGAAAATACAAGGACTAGACAATACAATTATGGACCATATGACAAGTGATTCAATAACAGAAATTTACTTCCTGAATTTATCTTTTTCTCCCTTCTTTTCACTAATTCTTGGGTGCAATATATATATATATATATATATATATATATATATATATATATATATATATATATATCCAGAAAGGCACTTCTTCTGATCTAATATTAGCCGTTTAGTAAACTGATGAATTAGTTTGAAAATATTTAATATATAAAAATAAAAAGCTATTTATTACTTTTTATTTATCAATTTTACTCTTATTAGTCAAGTTAGTGAGGTGTTAATTGAATGAGATGTTCAAAGAGATATAAAGAGTAATTTAGACAAATATTCATATGATTAAGGCTATTAATAATATACTAAGGGGTATGCAACAGCTTTAAAAGATAAATAATATGGATTGGAGGTAATATATTTATAATGTCCCTATGAAATTATATACTTTTGTAATAGATTTCACATTTTGTATACATTTCAACTAGACGAGATGTTTTAGAGAAAATACATAAATTGCCCATCAAACTTGTTGGAAAAATCATTTACATATCTTAACTTTACGGGCAATATATGTCCCCCTATTCTTGTTTGGGATAAATTTAATAGGCTATTGGTAATACTTAATCAGTCTTATAATGGAATGTATAGTACACACGTGCCAATTATCAATATCTACTTCTTTTTTTTCACTTATTTAATTATTTTGTTTTAACTCTTTTTTCTATATCATCTTATCACCACCTACGCCACCGTGGAAAATCCAACACTTTCAGCGTGTTATCCGGGCATAAGCCAGATGGATATTTTTGTCCTTATACCCAATTTGATCTTCCCCCTTTCGCTCTCATATTTTGCCCTCCCACGCCACTGCAAAGTTCAAATTGAGTGGATGTGAGTCTATTCATTTTCTTAAAATTTTGTTTTTGCCCTAACTCTTCATCTCGTGATAACTTCCATAAACTAAATACTGAAATCTTTCTCTTTTTATATTTCCTGCAAATCGCTCATATTCTCTAATATTTGTTGCCAATTAGCTTTATGGAATATAAAAGACATGAAAAATCGTACCAAAATCAAACCATTGCTCAGTTGATAAGAGCAAGTTAGTCTACTGAAAATACTGTAGTCGATTATATATTTCTTATTTTTAGTTTGTTTTAAGGATAAATAATAAAAAAATAAAATGAGTACAGTGGCAAATGAAAAGGAGGAGGAGGAGAGAGAAATAGAGATGAATAGTGGCCGTAATTAAGAATAGAGATGGAGAATTTTAATAAGAAAAAAAAATTGCCCGCGGAGAGGAACGAAAGAGACGCCAAGGATGAGGGCTTTTATTTTTTGTTGGAATGACAAAAAAGTCCCTGGTATTAAAAGGAAGATAATGTTTTTAGGAAGGGTATTTAAGGAAAAGTAAAGTTGTATATAATGCTTTTGCCACGTCACCATTTAGGGTGGTCTTAAATTCACCTTAAATAAAAATAAGGGAGATATAGGTTGCCCGTAAAATTAAGGTGTGTAATTGATTTTTCCGGACAAGTTTGATGGTTAATTTATGTATTTTCTCGATTTTTTATGATATACTTATGTCTTTCTCACTTCTTTCTTCTTTGTTTCTTTTTTCTTCTCTCTCTTCTTTTCCATTTTTTTTTTTTTTGGAGGGAGAAGTCAAATTATAGTGAAGCTAGCTGTTCGTTCTAAAAGTATTTCCGTCTGCATTTCGTGAGAATTAAAATGTTAAATTTTACATTTTTACTCTAGTTCTGATTTGGCTGAAACGTTGAACCATGAAAGATTAATGTTTCTACCATAAAAAACCATTAAAAAGGAGTTAAAATTAGAGTACGATAATATTTTAACATACTAATCATTACTATATATACATCTGCAGTTCTTGGAACATGATTAGGCCTTTTCATAATTATCCTTTTTCCTTTCTTATAATACTACTGTGAGCTGTTTAATCCTTACCAATTTTAGCTACTTTTATAAACCAATGATGTTGCTTGAACCTTAACAGATCAGCGTGCCCTATCTTTCACCTTTCATTTTACTTCCTATTCCTCAAATTATCTCTCCTGATTTTTAAAAATTATCAAATTATTTATTATTTTAGAAGTTCAAGATAAAATTAATTATTATTTTTTATTTTTACCTTAGTAATTTTTTTTGAAAGTGAATAAGACATAAATTAGGGTAAAATAATCCAAAACCTTTCTAATTAATATTTTCTTTAAGGGGCGTGAAAAAGAGAAACACGATAGATAATTGGGACGGAGAAAGCACTCCATGCGGTTCACAATAAGTGACCAATTTATTTTTTTATTTTGGTTCAAAATAAGTGTCCATTTATGTAATCAAGAAAGAATTTAATTTGTTTTTACAAAATAACCCCTACGTGCATTTTCCTAAAAAGTTTTCTTAACTCCTCACATTAAATGTTTAATTAGGGTAGTTTAGTCATAATAGGTATTCTTGTATAAAATTTCATATTTTTTTAATGGACATGCTAAAAGCAAATTGGTCACTTATGGAGTAGTAATTAAGCATGCTTTAAATTTGTGAATGGTTGAAATTAAATGTCTTTTCTTTTTCCAAGCTTTTACTGTTATGTTTTAAATATTTTCTACTATATCGTTTTTAATTTCTTATTATTCTCTAAATCAGGTTGGCAAAAGGTCATGGGGAGACTGGGTACAGTGATGTGAGAGCAGTCGATAAAAAATTTAATAGATTCATGGGTGTTACAATAGAAATTTAATGTTCCTTCTCCTACCTGCAACGTCAAACATAAAGAATTACTTATTCCGCTCAATATCACAATAAAGATGAAGATAAAAATAACAAAAAACAGTTACAGTAAATGAAAAACGAGATCAAAAAAGGGAAAAGAAGATGAAAACAACTCTACCTGCAGATTTCTTTAGTTTTTAATCATATCTGTTTTTGGGGTTAGGAGTTGGTGGGTCAGCAGACTAGTTTTCATTTTAGGGGCCAGCTCTCACTATCATAATCTCTCACACCCATCCATTAACTGATTATAAACCCCTTTCCCATTAAAATTTTGAGTAAAAAAATTCCATATAAAGAAATAAAAATGAAAAGGATTCTTAAGAATTTTTAACAGTATTTTAATACCTTTTTTTTTTTTTTTTAATTTTTTCATTTTTTTTTGAACAGTTACTTGTGATTATCATTTGAGTGATCTAATATCATAAAACCCTAATTTGTGATGCGGTAGACAACAAAATATACCGAGAGTTCTATGTCTAGTATATTTTATTTAAAACTTTCTATACTAATGAGACTTTGTCGTGTACAAGAAATTTACACTTGTTCTCTATCCAACGCTCCAAATACTCTTATCAACTTTTATTTTATTTTATTATTTCTTTTTTCTTTTTTGATATACAACTTTATTCATGTCTCGACGCCCATAAGTCAAAGTTCAAAAAGGGTGAAGCCTACTGTATTGGGAAAAAGTTGAATTTACATTAAAAATGACGTGGCATGATACGTTAACTGGTCAAATGGTCAAAGCGTAACAATTAAGAAACTCAGAAACAGGCATGGGAGATAACAGATACGGGAAGAGGAAGTTAAACAGGCACGAGAAGCAGTTTAGACACGACTCTCGTACCAATTCAAGTCATTTAAATCCAATGGATCGGAAGGCATTGAAGACATGAATCTGAAGACAAAAAGGAGTCCAAATTCAATATTAAATATCTGATACGTT
>MU723152.1:9573-44375 GCA_026770625.1 Nicotiana glauca
CCACCTGAAAAACAAGGGAATACATTTCAGTTCGTCGTAAGCAGGCACCCACCTGAAAAACAAGGGAATACATTTCAGTTCGTCGTAAGCAGGCACCCACCTGAAGAAGAAGGGAATACATTTCAGTTAGTAGTAAGCAGGCACCCACCTAAAAAACAAGGGAATACATTTCAGTTAGTAGTAAGCAGGCACCCACCTGAAAAACAAGGGAATACATTTCAGTTAGTAGTAAACAGGCTCCCACCTGAAGAACAAGGGAATACATTTCAGTTAGTGGTAAGCAGGCGCCCACCTGAAAAACAAGGGAATACATTTCAGTTCGTCGTAAGCTGGCGCCCACCTGAAAAACAAGGGAATACATTTCAGTTCGTCGTAAACAGGCACCCACCTGAAGAATAAGGGAATACATTTCAGTTAGTGGTAAGCAGGCGCCCACCTGAAAAATAAGGGAATACATTTCAGTCAGTAGTAAGCAGGCGCCCACCTGAAAAACAAGGGAATATATTTCAGTTAGTAGTAAGCAGGCGCACCCACCTGAAAAACAAGGGAATACATTTCGGTTAGTAGTAAGCCGGCGCCCACCTGAAAAACAAGGTAATACATTTCAGTTAGTTGTAAGCAGGCGCCCACCTGAAAAACAAGGGAATACATTTCAGTCAGTTGTAAGCAGGCGCCCACCTGAAAAACAAGGGAATACATTTCAGTTAGTAGTAAGCAGGCGCCCACCTGAAGAAGAAGGGAATACATTTCAGTTCGTCGTAAGCAGGCGCCCACCTGAAAAACAAGGGAATACATTTCAGTTAATTGTAAGCAGGAGCCCACCTGAAAAACAAGGGAATACCTTTTGAGATTAGAAACGAGGCACCCACCTGAAAAACAAGGGAATACATTTCGGTTAGTAGTAAGCAGGCGCACCCACCTGAAAAACAAGGGAATACATTTCGGTTAGTAGTAAGCAGGTGCCCACCTGAAAAACAAGGGAATACATTTCAGTTAGTTGTAAGTAGGCGCCCACCTGAAAAACAAGGGAATACATTTCAGTTAGTTGTAAGCAGGCTCCCACCTGAAGAACAAGGTAATACATTTCAGTTAGTGGTAAGCAGGCGCCCACCTGAAAAACAAGGGAATACATTTCAGTTAGTAGTTAGCAGGCGCCCACCTGAAAAACAAGGGAATACATTTCAGTTAATTGTAAGCAGGAGCCCACCTGAAAAACAAGGGAATACCTTTTGAGATTAGAAACGAGGCACCCACCTGAAAAACAAGGGAATACCTGTACAAAATTAGAAACCAGACACCCACCTGAAAAACGAGGGAATACCTTTACAAAATTAGAACTGGGTACCAACCTGAAAAACAAGTGAAGTACAATATGAATTTTAGCTTCGAGTTTTAATATCTGATAACATGATATGCCCAGTCACCATACTGGGGCAGAAATTTTTCTTTGGTTGTTTGTTTTGTCGTAAGCAGGAGCTCACCTGGAGAACAAGGAAATACATTTTAAAAGGAATCACCAGTAGGAGCTCACCTGAAGAACAAAGGGAATATTTTTCAAATGCAGCAAGCAGGAGCCCACCTGGAAAATGGACACATATTGAAGTAATCCACCATCATCAAGGCAACAACAAGAATGTTGTTGGAAGAGTACAAGATACAAGTTCAAGACAATACAAGAGGAAGTTTGAAGACATAGATAGGATTTTGCAATTCATAGACCATAGCTTAGGCTAGTCTTTTATTTTACCATGATGTAACAAGGGGTCAGTCAGCAGTAACAGCAGTAACAACAACAATAGCATGTGAGATCACAGTCCATGGTAGTCCCAGCTACCAGACATTCCTGAACTACACTGACATGATTCCTGTTTAGCGCAGGATATGTAGGCAATCCATGAAGCAGGATGCGGTCAAAACTTTCAAACAATGCTTCACACGGAATATGCGAACGGGCAAAAATCCCTCATTACTGCTCACTTATCTTTGCACTGAAACTCTGCGTGTTCCCCAGCAAAGAGGGGCAGCTGTGAGCACGTGATTTTTGCCCTAAGCAAATTATTCCCAAATTTATGCAAAATGAGTTTTTGAATTTTTGTGGCAATTTGTTGATAATTGTGTGCATAATAATAATTCATAAAATAGGTGAAAATACCAGGATTTTATTTCTATAATTTTTGGAAACAAAACAAAGAAAATCAAAATACCCATCTATTTGTTTTTTAATTAGAAAGTACTAAAAATAGAAATTAATTACTTTTTCTTAATTTTAGTAAAAAAAAATCAGAAAATAGAGGAAAAAGAAAATACAAGGAAAATAGAAAAGAAAATAAAATACAAGAGTAAAATACAAAAAAATATAGAAAAGAAATAAATACAAAAATACAAAGAAAATTATAATGCAAAAAATAATAATACAATACAAAAGATATTGGTCTAAATACAATAATTATTAGCCCAAGTGTTAAATAAAACACCAAGGCCCAAAAGAAAGACAAACCCGGTCTGCCTATATAAATCAAAACGACACCGTTCATAAACGATAAATCTGGACCGTTGAAGCTTTGATCAAACGGCCCAGAGTATCAGTCACTTAATAAACAAAACGACGTCGTGTATTTGAATTAATATAAGCCGTTGATAACATTAATCCAATGGCCACGATTAATTGATCACTTAAGGGGAACGATGTCGTACATAGGCCAATTGAATCTGAGCCGTCGATTCACTTGGTCCAACGGCCTCAGATCTTCAAAGGTTTTTAAATATACAAACTTTACACATATCATTTCATTTACACACCTTCGTCTCTAACCTCAAACCCTAGCCGCCTAGGAATCCTCTCAACCATCGCCGGAAACCTACCGGCGGTGGTTCACCACCATCTCTGATCAAACCACCATGAACACCCCATAGCCTACTCCGTCCCCTCTTTCACCCTATCCCGTTGGCTTTCCCTGAAAACCCTTGGAAACCTTCGAATAACCCAAAAGGTGTCGCCGGAACCCTACTCCGGCGAACACCACCTATGAACCAGAGTCCATCCTTAACACCCCACAACCGCCTCCGCCTCCTCTTTAACCCCATCTAGGTGGCTTCCTTCGAATAAGCCCGGAAATCCTCGAATCTGTCAAAAGGTGTCGCCGGAACCCTACTCCGGCGAACACTCTTGTTCCAAAAACCACCCTGTATAACCCCATAACACCCAACTTCACTTTCCAAGAGTCTTTTTCAAAAAAAAAAAAGAGACTCGATGAGTCTGCTTGAGAACAAAAGTCCAAGAAATCGAATAATGAAGAAAAATGAAAACAAGAGAAAGAAAGAAAGAAAAGAAGAATCAAGAAGGAAAGCTAAGTATTTCGAACTATTTGCTTCCTGAATTGCATGCCTGTAACCTCTTGGCTTTCTGATCTTTCTTATTTGTGAATCGCATGGCTATAATCTCTCTTCTCTGAATAAAGTTCTTAGTCAAAATTGTATGTTTGTCGTTCATAATAGCCACACGTAGATTTCTAGGGTTTTATTTGATAAAATCGAATTAGTAATTAGGTTTTCTGTTAATTAGATTCTACCTCTGTCTAAATGTTCCCTTTGAATCTCGTTAATTGATTACTTAGACTCTAATATGATTTTTATCTGTGAGACTGTCTATTGTTTGGTTAATTTTGTAAATCGATTTTGACTTTGACTTTTGGGTTCTGATTAATAAAGGGGCTAAAAGGGTAAATAAGAGAAAAATACAGGGTTAAACGGGAAGATTAATGTGTGTACTGTAATAAACCTAATGGGGTAAGGGTACATTTGGTAATGCTACCTGGTTCACGGGTAATTAGATAAAGAATAAAGGGTAGTCTGGGCATAATAAAAGGGCAATTGGGTGAAATTTGAAAGCAAGTGAGGGTAGTTTAGACAATTAAGGGTATTGGAATAGGGTAGATGCCACTAGAACCTTCTAGAAGGGGTTCTAATGCATTTTCGATCAAAATTAGTGTAGTCCTCTGAAAATAAATCATAAGAAGAGGGGTGGAAAATTAGAATATTTAATTCAAAATTCCCTCCCATTTTTTGTTCTATAAATAGGCCTCATTAGGCCACTTTTAAGGAGTTTTTTTTGGAAGGTCTAATATTCTGAAAATCCTTCTAATCTCTGAAAATTCAAAATTCCTAGTTTCATCCTTAGGAAATTCTCTAATACTACTGTTCCATTGATTCTGGCTCGAGTTCAAGTTGAAATTCTCCTGGGTTTTGGTATTTCGTCTGATGATCTGTGTTTATTTGATCTGTATTTGGTTGCTGAAGCTGTGTATTGCTGAGGTTATTCCTTGGAAAGTTATTTGGTTATTGCTGATTCTTCTCCTCTTATTGCATTAGAACTTATCAGACTTGTTTCACCTTTCCAGGTACACTTCTCAAACTCAAAAATGTAGTCACAATTTGAAGATATGGAAATGTTTTTGACTGATTTCATTAGTTTCTGATTCTGCTGATTTTGTAGATATAGAATTAGGTAGATTCATGTGTATTCGTTAGGTGAATCGTATGTATAGTTGAACTATTGGACTGTTGGACTGTGGACTCGGACTATTAATTTCTTTTAAGTAGCTTAGTTTAAATATCACGTAGAAAATCACATGTGAAGTAGATTAATAGAAAAACAATCACATTAGATTAGAGATTAGAAAAATTGAAAACAAAATGTTAAAGTCTGTTTTGATTGAGATTTTGGATTTTCAGTTGTTACAAATAAGAAAAAAAAAATAAAATGAAATTTTAAAAATTCATTTGTTATCCTTAGTTTGTGTTAGTCAGTTTTAATAAGTAAAAGCATGAGTTCTTCAGATTCAAATTTTGATTAGTTAATACGGTATGCTTCAGATTAATTCATGCTATGTAAGAAAAATTGTAATGAGTTTTCAATAATGAGTATAAAATGACTGCTTCAATATGAACGAATTTGTACTTCAATTCGAATAGGTTTTCTGTAGTTTAGTTTTAATATTTCTAATTGAACAAAGTAGTAATTCAATTCTGCATTTGAATATGTAGCATTTCACTTAATAAATAATAGTAGAAATCTTTTTTTTAATGATAGTTAATCTGTAGATCGTTTAAAAATAGGTGTAGTTAATTTGAATAAGACAAAACAGTAATGTTCAAATAAGAGTTCAGTGTTATTGCCTTGATTAATTTCTGATAATATGTAATTATAATGACCGTGTAAGTCCATTATTAGATTAGTGATAATATTTGTGCCTGTTTTTGGATTCACGTTAGTAATATAGGCCTGATTCAGGCATAAAGGCCCAAATCCAGTAGCAATAGCTTCATTGCTTATTTGAACAAATCAATGTATATGAACTGTGCTAGAATAAGCCCTGAGCACAACTGTGCTCTGTTCTTCACTGGCCAGATTTTAAGGCCCAAAACACACGAAGGCCTGGATGTAAATGAAATAAAAATACAAATCACAGCTAGGCAGCATTATTTGTTACTTTGGTAAGGCAAAAAACAATAGTAGAAAAATGTAGCACACCTTAGGTTTGACCTCTTAAAATAAATGAGATGAGCCTCGTTTGAGAATAAAAATGCACGGGGCCCTCAATTAATTGTTATAAAACACTTAGATTTGGAAGGACCGTTTAGCAAATTTCACGGTCTTTCCCAAAGTTAACAAGACGTAGTTATTTTAGGCGCGATTTATAATACACATTCTCAAGTACGGGTGCACATTTATGTGACCCAAATCTAAATCTCAACGAAGTCGAAATGTATTAAAAGCCACAGGCGTACTGGTACGGTGTGGCCCGAAATGCATTTTCACGACGTTGCAATTCTTTTAAAAGTGATAAAGCGGAATATTGATAAAGGCACGAAAAAATGGAACATATAAAGAAATCAGATAAAAACAAATACAACAATTGAGCGACCTTGCTAGAACCACGGAATTCGGGAGTGCCTAACACCTTCTCCCGGATTAACATAATTCCTTATCCGGATTTCTAGTTCGCAGACTGTAACAGTGTCAAACTTTCCTCGATTCGGGATTAAACCGGTGACTTGGGATACCACTATTTTCCCAAGTGGCGACTCTGAAAATTAAAATAAACTAATCCCGTTCCGACTGTCCTTAAATTGGAAAAACTCCTTTCTCTTATTATATCCCTTCCCGGGGTGAAAATAAATAAGCGAGCTCGGTTGAGTAGAAAAAGGAGATGTGACAGTGCAAAGATAAAGTGAGCGGATACGAGCGATTTTTGCCCGTTCGAGTACTCCGTGTGAAGCATTTTTTGAAAGATTTGACCGAACCTCTGCTTCAAAAGATTTCCTACTTATCCTTGGCTAAAAAGGAATCAGGTCAATGTAGTTCAAGAAGTTTTGGTAGCTGGGACTACCATGAAACTGTGATCTTGCTGTCACTGTTGTTGTTGTTGCTGTTGCTGCTACTGCTTACTGACCTCCTTATTACACCAGGCTAAACGAAAAATAAGAAGCTACACTAAACTAGTCTATGAATTACAAAACCTTTATCTAAATTTTCAGGCTTGTTCTTATCGCCTTGTTTCCTTGTCGTCTTGCTTCATTTGATGTTTCTTTATTTCTGTCTTGACATTGTCGGCCTTTCTTGATTGCCGAACTTGAACTTATGCTGTGGATCTTGCTGTAATCCTCCGCTTTACTGATTTCAACTTGAAATGTATTCCTCTGTTATACGGTCTCCCGACTTCAATATTCAAACTTGAAAAGTAACACCTCCTTTCTACGGGCGGGCTCCCGAATGCAACAACTTAACAAGTAACACCTCCATTCTACGGGCGAGCTCCCGACTGCAACTGAAAAGTAACACCTCCGTTCTACGGGCGGGCTCCCGACTGCAATTTTCAAACTTGAAAAGTAATACCTCCGATCTACGGGCGGGCTCCCGAATTTCTTCAACTGAAAAGTAACACCTCCGTTCTACGGGCGGGTTCCCGAATTCTTCAACGGAAAAGTAACACCTCCGTTCTACGGGCGGGCTCCCGAATTTCTTCAACTGAAAAGTAACACCTCCGTTCTATGGGCGGGCTCCCGACTGCAACAACTTAAAAGTAACACCTCCGCTCTACGGGCGGGCTCCCGAATTCTTCAACTGAAAAGTAACACCTCCGTTCTACGGGCGGGCTCCCGATTTCTTCAACTAAAAAGTAACACCTCCGTTCTACGGGCGGGCTCCCGACTACAACAACTTAAAAGTAACACCTCCGTTCTACGGGCAGGCTCCCGAATTCTTTAACTGAAAAGTAACACCTCCGTTCTGCGGGCGGGCCCCCGACTGCAACAACTTAAAAGTAACACCTCCGTTCTACGGGCGGGTTCCCGAATTCTTCAACTGAAAAGTAACACCTCCGTTCTACGGGCGGGCTCCCAATTTTTTCAACTGAAAAGTAACACCTCCTTTCTACGGGCGGGCTCACGACTGCAACAACTTAAAAGTAACACCTCCGTTCTACGGGAGGGCTCCCGAATTCTTCAACTGAAAAGTAACACCTCCGTTCTACGGGCGGGCCCCAAATGAAACAACTTAAAAGTAACACCTCCGTTCTACGGGCGGATTCCCGAATTCTTCAACTGAAAAGTAACACCTCCGTTCTACGGGCGGGCTCCCGAATGCAACAACTTAAAAGTATAATTTGAATTGATTCCTTCGTTCCTTCGAGAAAATTTTTGACAATGGCAGAAAATTTTCTGCCCCAGTTTTGGTGATCTTCTTTGTGGCATGCCATTTTGGACGCTTGTCATTACTCTCCCTATGGTGGCCATCATGGCGGGGCGAGGACAAATTCTAAAGTTCTTAGTTGTGGGTTTTATTGGCCAACTTTGTTCAAAGATGCGGGTGATTTTGGGAAGAGATGCGACGAGTGCCAAAGAGTGGGAGGAATTTTGAAGAAAGATGAAATGCCTCTCAATACCATCCTTGAGGTTGTTATTTTTGATGTATGGGGTATTGATTTCCTGGGCACGTTTGTTAGCTCTTGTGGGAACACTTACATTCTCGTGATGGTCGATTATGTTTCAAAGTGGGTTGAAACCGTGGCTTTGCCCAACAACGAGGCCTGAAGTGTGGTTACATTTCTCAAGAAGAGGTTTTTTACAAGGTTTAGTGCTCCGAGGGCAATCATAAGTGATGAGGGGTCCCATTTTTGCAATAGAGCCTTCGACACTTTGCTTTCAAAGTATGGTGTCAATCACAAAGTGTCTACCCTCTATCACCCTCAAGCTAGTGGTCAAGTGGAAGTATCCAACAGGGAAATCAAAAGCATATTGTCAAAGACGGTCAATGCAAATAGGACTGATTGGTCGAAGAAGTTGGATGACGCTCTATGGGCTTATAGGACGGCTTTCAAGACTCCTATTGGTATGTCTCCATACCGGTTGGTGTTTGGGAAAGCTTGTCGTCTTCTGGTTGAGTTAGAGCACAAGGCCATGTGGGCTTTGTGGAAGCTTA
Organism: Nicotiana glauca; assembly: GCA_026770625.1. Lineage (NCBI taxonomy): Eukaryota > Viridiplantae > Streptophyta > Magnoliopsida > Solanales > Solanaceae > Nicotiana > Nicotiana glauca. The sequence goes on from MU723152.1 coordinate 18,053, forward strand.
ACCTTGAGTGGGATGTTGCGTCCAATCTTCGTGTTGAACAACTCAATGAACTTGATGAGTTCCGGTTCCATGCCTACTCTAGTTCGTCTTTGTATAAAGACAAGATGAAGTACCTTCATGATAAATATGCTCGTGGAAAGGAGTTCAAAGTTGGTGATTTGGTGCTCATATTCAATTCTCGACTGAGGTTGTTCCCGGGAAAGCTTAAATCAAAATGGGAGTCGACCGTTTGAAGTTGTGTTGGTGATCCCCTTTGGTGCTCTTGATTTGAAAAACAAAAATGGTGAAGTCTTTAGAGAGAATGGGCACCGTGTCAAGTATTATCTTGGTAAAATTGATGACAGCCACGTGGTGGCACTTATCTATTTCAAATGATGTAATGGTAACCCGCGTCATGGCGCGATGTTAAATCAGGTGCTTCTTGGGAGGCAACCCATGTGTTTTTCTTTTTATTTTCTTTTCCTTTCTTTGTAGTATAGGATTGATTTTTGGGCTAACTGGTTGTGAGATGGTACGGGATTGAGTTGATGCAGTGCAAGACATAGTGAAAAATAATGCACAGGTCTCTCAAGTTTTCAGTGCGGTCACAGTACATTCTGTGCGGACCGCACTGGTGTGGGTAACATGAAGCTCTCTGAAGTTTTTCACCGCGGCCGCTGTACATATTGTGCGGTCCGCGGTGGACCTTTACGACCGCAATCCATTTTGTGCGGACCATAGAAGGTTTCCTTCTCAAACTTGTGCTAAACAAAGCAGTGCGGACCGCGGTCCATTTTGTGCGGTTCGCACTGGCAGGTGAGGCTCGGCCCCAGGGGCTTTTCTATAAATAGACCCTAAGGGTCTCCTTTTACTCTTTTCGTAAAATTGAAACCACTGAGTAATTAAACATTGTTCATCCTCTCCTTTGATCGTAATTACTTGTTTGCATTACTTTGATTCAATTCATCTCAATATCCGGTACATCAATCTTCCTTTTCACTTGTTAATTTTGTCAATTTTAGTTAATTCTCATCTTTCTTAGCTCTTATTTCTTCCTTCTCCTGTATTTTCTTAATTTGTTAGGTTAGGATAGTTAGATATGTAATTCTTGCAAACTTAGATAGTGTAGTGGACCGGGTAATCATTGGGGACTCTAATTAGGTGGGAAATTTGACCTTAAAATCAAAATCTAATAAACCCTAACTCAATGCCAATTCTAGGCACCCAGTGCAGACCGCAGTTGTTTCTGTGCGGTCTACGGTGCCCTAGTGCAGTCCGCAGTACCACTTTGTGCGAATTGCACTGGTGATCTTTTACAAAGCTGAACCTTGGGCAGTGCGGTCGTACTACATTTTGTACGGTCCGCATTGGCGCAGTGCGACTGCGTTTACCATTTTATGCGGGCTGCACTGATCAAATTCAGAGGATGGGTAGTCTGAACCCCATCCATGTGAGGATCGCAGTCATTTATATGCGGACCGCACTGGCCTCTATGTGGCCGCACTCCATTTCGTGTGGGCCGCACTGAGCTATATTCTGCAACTGTATGCAACGTTTTAAGTCTGTGCTGCAATTCTTCCTGCACCAATGTTCCCACTGCTTCTATTGATACTAACAATGTTAGATGACTGTGTTTGCAGATAATGGTTAAACTAAAAGGCAAAGGCTCAAAAAAACCCGGCAGAGGTGATTCCTCTCGGGGAGGGAAGTAGAACATGATTAAACTCACTCCCCAGGCTCGTCAAAGCATAAAGAAGATGAGAAAGGCAATTAAGGTAGTTGATAGAGCCTGTGACCAATCGAGGAGTGAGTATGTGCCTTCCCAAGACATTTCTTCAGGCTCAGTACCAACACATATGCCTGGCTGACCGGGAAGATTCAGATTGACAGATGATACTCCTCCACGATCACCCCTGCCCAATCACAAGAGCATGTTCCCACTGAGTCATCTGAGGGCTCAGCAGCCAGCAGTGGTGAATACTCCACCTCCCCCACAGCTTCATTTTCTGGGGAGAGTGCAGACGGAGGTGAGGAGGAGGTACATGGAGAGGAGGAGGTAGCTAAAGGTGGTGAGCCTTAGGTGGTAGGCATTGCCCGAACTAGAAAGCCCGATGTTTGGGAGGATAGGTTTGTGAGCCAAGTGGCGTACCACAAGTTTAGGGAGTGGTGGCCGATGAGAAAGTTGATACCGGAGCAGAGCTTTATTGATAACGATCTTTTACCCCTCAACCCCAACGTGCAAAGACAATTTAGGACTAGAGTGGGCTAGGAACATTTTATAGAAGTGTGTAGATTCCAACAAACACATGGTCAAGGAGTTTTACTGCAATGTAGCCCATGTAAAAAAAAGGCTCCAAAGTGACCAAGGTTCGTAATAAGACAGTGTTATTTGAAGGGAAATACCTCAACGAATACTTGGTCTTCAATGAAGAGGATGAAACTTTATGCATGGCAAAGTTGGAGATGGGCGAGGAGGTCCGTCCATGGTTAGCTCAGTACCTGGCAATCCCAGGTATCATTCCTGATTGGTTGACTGCTGGGGTCAAAATATTGCGGAGGACCTTAAACTTTGAGGCGAGGGGTTGGGAGATATTTGTTTGCAGCCGGTTGGATCCTACTACACATGACCAGACCCTTCCTCTCCACCGGGCTGTATTGGCTGCTTCGATTATGGTGGGATACCACATAAATATGGGGAATGTGATGTCCTGCATTATCTCGACAGTGGGAGCAGAGCATGACTGGAAATACCCTTTCCCTAGCACCCTCACTATGTACATTCAAGACTTGAAGGTGGACAAGAGGCCATATGACATCAAGGTAAAGGCAATAGCCCCATTCTCCTGGTATAACTTGAAGGGGAATTACAACCCCAAGGACAAGAACTACAAAGCCCTTGCTTCTGCCCTAACTGTCCAGTCTAAAGAGCCAGTTGTGATAAAGGTCCCTGCTGAGCCTACCTCCACTTCTGCTGACATGCCTCCTGGACCTTCCATATCTTCAGTCATTCCTCCTGGCCCTTCCACATCAGGAGGCCCGGAGATCCCATCTACCCAGGCCTATCCCATCACTACCTAACGGCTGAGCCAGGACTTGATGAGTATAAACAACTGGATGCAAACTGCCTCATCCAAGTTGTCCACATTGACTACTACTGTAGCAGCTCAATTGGTACCTCAGCCAGCACAGGTCCCACAGTCAATAAAGGATGCTTTGAAGGAGATACTTGAGAACCATAAGAAAATCCTCACCACTCAGGATGCATTGGCCAAGGCAGTCAATTCACATAGCAAGGCTCTTAAGGAGCTTGCTAAGAAGTATAAGAAGTTGCGGAAGACACGGGCCTCCAAGAATTCCGCGAAGGAGCTGCGGGTAGATGTTGATAGACTGAAGGCAGACCACGTGATTTTGGACTGTTGCTTGATGTTCCAGTCTCAGCAACTCATCTACAGTCGGAACAGACCCAGAGGCATCCGAAGAGGAGGAAGATTCCTAGAGCAGATAATGTCATCATCCAGTTGGTGGACCTTCCAGAGGCTTTCTCCAGTCAGCCATAGGATGTACCAGTTCCACAGCCTATCGAGGTCTAGACCCAGGTCCCAGTAGCAGCAGAGCAGACCACCGGGAAATAATCTAAGGTTCCCGAGCACACAGAGGACCCAGGGACCACCCATGATCCTATGCAGATAGACACGGCTTAGGGAGTCCTCTATATCTTTTTTCTATATCTTTTTTCTTGCTTATTTAGACTAGTTGGAATTAGGGACAATGCCAGCTTTCATTTGAGGGGGTGAGCCCTACATTTTGGATGACTACATATATTGATACATTTTTATGCTTTAATGATTTTTCATCTTTGGTCTATATATAATTTGATATTTAATTACATTTATCGCATTTTCATCTTACTTTGGGTTCTGTATATAAAGTTATATTTCATTGTATATATTCATCCAATCTATTGTATATTCAAACCCTCTCTTGTATATATGTTTATTCTATTTTCCACAAAATCTTTTGTTTTTAGATTCTTATTTGTGATTCGTAGCTTTTTGTTTTCGGAGTTTGCAATAAGCCTTTGGTTTTCTTAATGCCATGGTTCTTTCCAAAGGTGGAGTGTTGTGTGAAAGGGGTGGCTCTTCCCAGTGATGGATGGCGTGACAACCTTTTCAAGGGTTTGAGTCCGTTTTTATTTTTGTTTTTGGTAGTTTGTAGTTAAGGGTACCTCAAGCAAAGCTTCACTTGGGCCTCACACATTTGCCTTTGATCTTATGGTCAAAAATAAATTGTTGTGTTTAGGATGGTGAAAGTCGTGACCTGGAGACTCTTGTGTTGACCGATATTCATCAAGTGATTTTTCAGGACCATTGTGGGCTCAAATCGTATCTAAGGTCGTTGTGGGCCCCCAAATCTATGCCTTTAGCGATCCCTTAGTTTGTGTCTTGAGTAACTTAGTTGCGAGTCCAAGTCCCGAGCCACCGGTCTAGAACTTGCCTGAATGTTTGTTGAGGTGAAATCCTAAGTGAATTTTGACTTGAAACATGATTATAGGCTCTCCTTGATCCAAATGATAGATTGAACAATTCCATAGCCTACCATTGATAATATTCCTAGTCAACCCTTTTGTGAGGCCTGTGAAAGATTTTTACTACAAACTCGAAAGCTCATAGTGCCAAATTAGGAATATGTGTTAGAGATGTGTTTCCATAAAAAGTACAATTTTGCGGTCGATAATGCGGTCGCATATCAGGTATGCGGATCGCATTTCTACCACAGAGTGAGTCAGTGTGTTGGCTAAATTTGAAGTCAACTATGCGGTCAATTTGAAGTCAACTATAGCTAAATTTGAAGTCAACTATGTGTACACCCATTTTCCTAAACTACAAACCTAGCATTGAAATTGGGGATGATGTGAGATGTGGCCTAGTGCCGAATGTATAGTGTGACAGTTGTCGCCCAAAGTGCCTATGAAATGAGTTATGGGAACGGAGATCGAAGTGAGATAATTGATGGGAAAGGTAAACGCCTTGGTAGGGTGGCCTAGCCGATCGGGCCGAGATCGGACGCCATGTTACGCACATGGTAGTAATGAATTTATGATTGAAGTAAACGTCTCAAATAAGGCGACCTAGCCGATCGGGTCGAGATCGGACTCCGCTCAAGTTAGCGGTGGTAATGTGAACAAAGATGAAAAATATGAGATGCCCAAAAAGATGAAAGTTATGGAAACACAATGTGAAAATTGTATGCTTCCTTTATTTGTAAATGTGTGGCCATTTAAAGTCCCATTGGATTTGTACTTATGATTTCTTTATTCTGGTATGGAAGTTCTTTCTAACTCGATGGAATTGAGTTATACATACTAGTATTATTCCATAGTACTAACGTCCCTTTTGCCGGGGGCACTACATCTATTTGAATAAATGAAGGTGGCTCCATTGCAGATAGTGTTGATCGCGTGTAGTGATCGTTGCCGACTCAACACCACATCAAGGTAGGAAGAGCGGGTCGCAATAGCTTTTACCCAAATAGTAGTTCGGGATCAAATTTCCACAGGGAGCTAGTAGTGGAGTTGTATTCTCTGTCTAGCCTAGAGATGCGGTTGTGCTTCTAATGTCACTTGAAACATTTATGGTTTTCTTTGTTTTTATAACTACTATTATAAACCTAATGATTAAAACTAAATTATGCTATTAGAATATTGCTAAGTTGTATTTAATATAGAGAAAGGCACTAGGGTCATGGCACCACCTAGGTGACTAGCCAATGGATAGAAGTTAGTAAGAGTAGATTGATATATTTGGGGCTTATGCTATAACCGTTGCTCAATTATACCCATTCTCACACCTCTCGGTAGAGAGAATGATTTTGCCCAATTGGCTCTCTCGAGACCAATTGGCTCTCTCGAGACCAATTGGGTAGGCCAAGTAGACCAAGCAACTAAGGTTCAAGTATGGTGATTACTCTCTCGATGTTTAACCCATTAATTGGGACTACCATTTCTCATGGGTCCATCCCAATTCCTTGATGGGTCAATTTTGGGGTCATGGACTCTCTTTCTCAAGAAGAGTTGAACCCACTAAGCTTGAATCTATGTTTGCAACCGCAAATTCGAAATTGAAACACAAAATCAACCCAAATAGCAAACAACCAATATCAATCAAACCCTAGATGGCAACACCCATCAACTACCCACACCAGGGTTGAGCCACAACCCTAGCTAATGGGTTTAGCTACACATAATTAAAGAAGAAACAAAATAAATAGATAAGAAACTAAACATATTAATTAATTACTAAGTAGAATCTTCAATAATAAAGAGGAAATGTGCCAAAAATGGCTACAATATTCGGTCTCACGAACTCAGCTGCGTTCAGAGCATAAAATTTCACCTAAAAATGGTAAAATGTTCCATTTATACTAGGTTGGAAAAACTGGACAAAAATACCCCTGTGGGGTCAGCACGGGCGGCGCAAAAAGGACCGTGGCCGCGCTGACTCTTGGAGTCATAATTTCAGCTCTCTGAAGTTGAGGACCGCGGACCGCGGAACGCGAGAGAATGCATCGCGGCCGCGGTGGCTGTTGGCGTGGCCGCACATAAGTGAACGCCGAGCGCATTGCTTGAAATGGCCAAAAAGTCAGCTATATGTATCTTGTTCGTGCGGACCGCACAAAAGTGTAACACGGCCGCGTTGCTTGGGTCTCTAAATTTCTAGTCTCTAAATCTCATTTGTGCGGACCGCGTAAAAGTGTAGCGCGGCCACGTGTCTTGCACCCGATAATGACAAGTCATTGAATCTCATTTGTGCGGACCGCGCAAAAGTGTAGCGCGGCCGCGTGGCTTGCAGCTTGATAATGCCAAGTCTCTGCATCTCCTAGTACAGCCGCATTCATTCTTGCGCGGTCCGCACTAGGCCTTCTTTTCCTCATTTCACTTAGTCTTTGACACTTGAGCAGGTTTCACTCCGTTTTGAGCCGATCTTTGACATTTATCACTTTGTCGATCAAACTTGCAATCAAGCACAACTTGAAAGCATTTTGGGACTATTTTGTAGCAATTTGTAACCACAGCGATAGCAAGTAGGGGTATAAACATGGTAAAATCCTAACTTATCAACTCCCCCAAACTTAAACCTTTGCTTGTCCTCAAGCAAACAAAATAAGACCCACCCCTAAAATGTGAAATCCAAGTAATTCCAGCTACCCTCAAGCGACCTCAACAAGCATCAATTGGGACTAACAATTTCCCTTAATACGAATGCATCATTAACACATTTAACCTTGAAAATGTTGGATCAAGTGTGACACAAGAGCATCAAGAGTTGACATATTTCATCAAAGAACTTCTCTCAATTACTTTGGTCATTGTGGAACCCAAGCTCACACATCCTAAACTCTCCCTAAGAAAATCTCACCTTTTAAAGTAGTGACACACAAACCGTGGTTGATGGAATTTTACTCATCTCTCTCAAAATGAAGGTCACAAGTCCGGGTCTGGGTACCATATGCTTGCCCCTTATGTAAGTATCCACTAATGTAGGTTCCCTTCGACTCAAGATCCTATAGGGCGCTTTTGGAGTGAAATGTGAAGGCTTTTGGGTAAGGGTTGGACATGTTTTTATTCAGGGGGGTTCAATATTCCCTTAAGCACTTCTTTTGATTCGTTTTGGCATAACTCTCTTGACTCTTTTGAGTATTTTACTTCTTTACAAGGGGTTAGAGAGACACATTGTCACTCTTTATTGGGCAGTTCAAAACATTTCTCCTTTTTCTACTTTTTCCACACCTTTTTCACCTTTGTGTTCCTTGAATACCTTTTAATTCTTGTTCATATTGGATTTTCTTTTTGTCTTTTTCTTTTCTTGCTTTTTCATTGCTTTCCTTTTTGTTTTTGCATTTGTACCTTACTACCACTTTGTTTCCTTTCTTGTCTCTCCCCCCAAACTTAGTTATTTTCCATTACTCAAGGGAAGATTTGGGTGCCAAGAGAGGGTATCATTTAGAATGGGTATAGGTTTGTAGCATTGATTCTTGAAAGAAAGAGGTTCAAGGCTCAAAAGGGTTAACTAGGGATCATTTCATTGGTAGGACATAGAAGTGTTCAACTTAACATTTGGATCAAGGAAAGCCTATAATCACTTCTCAAGTCAAGTTTCACATAGGATTTTGCCTCAACAAACATTCAGGGCAAGTTCTAGACCATTGGCTCGGGACTTGGACTCACAATTTGATTTCTCACAACACACGCTAGGGGATTGCTAAAGACATTGAGTCGAGGTCCCACAATGACCTTAGTTATGATTTAAGCACACAATGGTCCGAAAATACCACATAATGATTGTTCGGTTAACGCAAGAGTCTCAAAGCCATGCCTTTCACCATCCTAAACACAACATTATGTCTTTGACCATGGGATCAAAGGCAAATGTGCTACGCCCAAGTGAAGCTTTGCTTGAGGTACCCTTAACTACAACTATTAAAAACAAAAGAAAAATCAAAGAAACAGACTCAAACCCTTAAGAAGGTTGTCACCCCATCCATCATCAATAAGAGCCACCCGGTTCATATAATACTCCACCCTTGGAAAGGGTCGTGGCTTTAAGAAAACTAAGGGCTTATTGGAAACGTCAAAAACAAAACAAGAGGCTACGAGCCTAACTATAAAGCTAAAAACGAAAAGATTTTGTGAAAATAGAAAATATAATGAACATGTACAATAGGGGAGTAGAATATACAACGGGAGATGAATATCTACATAAATGTAACTTTATATACAGCCCAAAAGAGAGAATAAAAAGTAGAAGAAAAGTGGCTAAAGTGTAAAGTTATACAGCCAAAAATAGAAAATCAAAATAAAGCATAAAATATCAATCTGTATGTACAGTCATCCATGGATAATAAAAAAAGTAAGGAGCACCCCCACGAATAAAAGCTGGCATTGTCCCCAATGCCAACTACCAAAATAAGCATCAAAATCAAAGTAAAAGATATAGAGGCTCCCTAAGCCTGGTCTGCCTGCATGGGATCGTTAGTTGTCCCCAAGTCCTCCGTATGTGCGGGAGCCTCAGAATGGCTCCCGGCCTCCTGCTGCTCAACTGCTGAGAGTGGGGCCTGCTCTTATACCGGCCGGATGCTACGTGCAGCATGTGGAAAACTCGAAGGCGTCTCATGTGGGACTACCCCCTCAATCACTGCATCAGCTGCACTGGGGAGCTTCTTCTTCTTCCTAGGCTGCCTGGGTGCCTGCTCCTGATGTGCCTGTGCTACTGGTGCTGCTGGATCTGGGGTAGGGTCCCCGAATAATAAGTCTAATGGCATCTTATCTACCAATAACTTGTCCACATCTGTCCTGAGCTGCTTCACAGACTCCTTAGAAGCCTATGTTTTCCTCAGCTTCCTGTGCTCCTTCAAAGCCTTGCCATGTGACTCCATAGCAGTGGTCAAAGTGGAATGTGTCTTCATAATCTTTTCCTGGTTTTCCAGGAGCTTCTTCAAAGTGTCCTCAATGTACTAAGAAATTTGGGCTCGCTGAGGTGTGGAGGACAAAGTGGACAACTTCGAAGTCGCAGCCGACATCCAGCTGTTCAAGCTAGCCAAGGACTAACTCAATTGATGGGTAGTAAAGGGATGAGTCTTTGAAGATGGCACCCCCGAGCCCGCTGAAGTACTGGGAACAACAGAAGAGGATGGTCCTGGAGGCAAGTCTACAACTGTAGTGGCAGCAGGCTCGGTGGAAGGCTCGACAACAACTGGATCCTTAGACTGGCCAGTAGTTACGGTCATGCTCCTGTCCCACAGCAGAAATCACCCTAGACATCACATTACCCACATTGATAGGATACCCGGCCATAATAGATGCAACAAGAACAGCCCGAGTAAGTGAAATGGTATTATTGTGGGTAGAAGGGTCAAGCCGACTGTATACAAATGTCAACCACCCTCGAGCCTCAAAGTTGAAGCTGTTCCGGAATATTTTCTTCCCCACTTGCAGCCATTGTGGCACAGTACCTGAGATAGCTAAGAACTGAGCCAACCAAGGAGGACTTCATCCCCTATCTCTAACTTTGCTAGATAAAGTGACTCATCCTCATCCCGGAACCCCAAATAGTCATTCAAGGAGGTGCCATCAGACAATACTACTTTGTCTCTAAATTTGGTCGCCTTAGTATCCTTGATAATGTGAGCCACATTAGCGTAAAATTCCCTAAACATATGCTCATTTGCATCTATGCACTTCTCCGAGAAAAACTCCCAGCCATGTCTAGTTCGGAACTCCCTTTGCATGTTCGGGTTGTGGGGTAAAAGGTCAATGTTAATAAAACTTCTCTCCGGTATCAACTTCCTCACCGGCCACCAGTCCCTAAACTTGTGAAATGCCACTTGACTGATAAATTGATCTTCCCAACCTTCAGGTTTTCTAGTTCTTTCAAAACCCCCAATCTGAGGCTCACCTCCCCCATTTTTGCCTGCACTCTCCCCAGATAATGAAGTTGTGGGGGAGGTGCAGTATTTCCCACTACCGGCTGCGGACTCATCAGAAGAATCCGAGACTACATTCACTGGGTTTTTTGAAGTGGGTGATAGTGGAGGGGTATCAACTAGGTGGAAGGAATCGGTTATGTGAGTTGGGATTGAATATGAGGAGATGCTTTTAGAGGGCACATACTCACTTCCCGACGAATAAGAAGCAGCCTTATCAGTAGTTTTTATCAATTTGCGGGTCATTTTTATGTTTTCTCGAGCTTGGGGAGTGAGTTTGGCGATTCTCTTGCCTTTACCCCCTCGGGAGGACCCACCTCTCCTGGGTTGTTGCAATTGTTTGCCGCCCTTTTGTCTAACCATGATCTGCAAAAACACGTATATAACATTTTTAGTTTAAGCACACGCAATGAAACAGGTGTATGACGCAGGAGGAAGACACAATTGATTGCAGAACACAGTGGCAGGACATGCTGCAGTACTTAGTGTCGCGGACCGCACAAAACAAGGACGCGGTCGTGTTGGAGGCACCGCGAACCGCGCAACAGTGACTGCGGTTCGCGCTGGGCAAAGGCCTCCAATACATGATCTCTGAATCTCCCACCACGGACTGCACGAAATAGGGACGCGGCCACGGTGGGCCAGCGCACGCTGCGCAAAAGTGCAATGCGGCCGCACTAGAAACAGTTTAATTGCAATAGAGGAACTCCGCGAACCGCACAAAAATGCAGCGCGGACCGCATTGAGCTTGGGTTAGGGACTAAGTTATGGTTTCATTTTTTCTTCCATTTTTTGTTTAATTTTTGACTCCTACTTGTCCCTACTCAGTTACTCAATCCCTAAGCATGCTTATCACACAAAAAACTAGCAAGAAATCTAACCTAAACTAGTAATTCAAAGAAAAATGGGAAGGAAAAAAAAGATAAGTTTAACTACTAGGCATCAAATGAGATGAAAACTAAGAAATTAATTATCCATGAGTGCGTGAGATATTACCGGATTGATGAAGAATGAGAGAAATTAATCAAATGAAGCAAGAAGAACGGACTCCAAAAATGATGAACAGTAAAATTAGGGTTCTGGGTGTTAAAGTGTGAAAAGGGTTAAATGAGACCCTTGGTCTCTATTTATAGACACCCAGTGGGTCCCGTACTCACCTACCAGCGCGACCCGTAAAAGTGATCGCGGACCACGCTGGGTTTTTGTCATGCAACCTTGCACTCAGCAGCTCACACGGACCACACAAAAATGCATCGCAGTCGCGTGGAAAATACCAGAGAGCACCATACTTTAGGCTTGCCAGTGCGGACCGCACAAAAATGCACCGTGACCACGTTAAAAACTTCAGAGACTTTGCAAACTTGGTTCATGCCAGCGCGGACCGCGCAAAAATGCACTACGACTGCACTAGCAAACTTCAGAGACTGCAATTTCTTTCTTTTTGTTTTGCAGTGCTTCAACACCATCCCTGCAACATCTCACAAACAATTAGATCAAAAATCCTATGCTACAAAGAAAATCAAAGAGAAAGAAAAAGGCATGGATTGCCTCCCAAGAAGCGCCCGATTTAACATCGCGGCACGACGTATGTTACCATCACATCACTTCAAATGAATGAGTTCCACCACGTGGCTGTCATCAAACTTCCCCAAATAATGCTTGACACGATGCCCATTGACCCGGAATACTTCACCATTCTTGTTCTTGAGATCAAGAGCACCAAAAGGAGTCACACAAACCACTTCAAATGTCCCACTCCACTTTGACTTGAGCTTTTTCGGAAATAACCTCAACCGGGAGTTGAAAAGAAGAACCATATCCCCAACCTTGAACTTCTTACCCCGAGCATATTTGTCGTGAAGATACTTCATCTTGTCCTTATACAAGGATGAGCTGGAGTAGGCATGAAATCTAAACTCATCAAGCTCATTTAGTCGCTCAACAAAGAGATTTGCCGCGATATCCCATTCCAAGTTCAACTTTCTCAAGGCCCACATAGCCTTGTGCTCCAATTCCACTGGAAGATGGCAAGCTTTTCCAAATACCAATCGGTAAGGGGACATACCAATTGGGGTCTTATAAGTTGTCTGGTACGCCCGTAGAGCGTCATCCAACTTTTTCGACCAATCGGTTCTATTAGCATTAACCATCTTGGACAAGATACTCTTTATTTTACGGTTAGAGACTTCCGCTTGAATACTAGCTTGCGGATGATACGGGGTAGTCACCTTGAGATTTACTCCATACTTGGCAAGCAATGAATCAAAAGCCTTGTTGCAAAAGTGAGACTCCCCATCACTAATGATAGCACGAGGAGTGCCAAACCTTGTGAAGATACTCTTTTTCAAAAAATGCCACAACACTCCGGCTTCATTGTTGGGCAAAGCCACGACTCCAAACCACTTCGAGACATAATCCACCACCACGAGAATCTAAGTGTTCCCACAAGAGCTCACGAAGGGACCCATGAAATCGATGCCCCAAACATCAAAAATATCAACCTCGAGAATTGTACTGAGAGGCATCTCATCTCTTTTTGAAATTCCGCCGGCTCTTTGGCTTGCCTCACATCTCTTTACCAAATCACTAGCATCCTTAAATAAAGTTGGCGAATAGAAATCGCAACTCAAAACCTTTGAAGCTGTCCTCACCCCCTCCATGATGGCCACCATAGGGAGAGGAGTGACAAGCCTCCAATATGCTCAATTGTTCACCTTCCGGGACACATCTTCTTATCACACCATCCGTGCAAATTTTAAACAAGTATGGCTCATCCTAATAAAAATCCAAACTATCCCGTTTGAGTTTCTTTGTTTGGTTGGAAAAGAGCTCACACGGGACAATTCCGATCATAATGTAGTTGGCGATGTCCACGAACCATGGAATTTCACACCTAAACACGGAAAGAAGTTGCTCGTCGGGGAATGCATCATTTATTTCAAGGCCGTCACTTGGCCTCCCTTGTTCCTCCAACCGGGACAAATGGTCCGCAACTTGATTTTCACTTCCCTTCTGGTCCACTATTTCTAAGTCAACCTTGAAGGAGTAGCACCCATCTTAGCAATCTCGCCTTGGAATCCTTCTTGGACATCAAATACCTAAGGGCGACATGATCCGTGTGCACAATTACCTTGGCCCCCATAAGATAAGGCCAAATTTTTTCCATGGCAAATACAATTGCCAACAATTCCTTCTCTGTCACCGTGTAATTCCGTTGAGCTTCATTCATAGTCTTTCTTGCATAGTACATGGGATGGAACATTTTACTAATTCGTTGACCTAACACTGCCCCTAGTGCAACGTCACTTGCATCACACATTAGTTCAAAGGGCAAACTCCAATTAGGTGCGGTGATGATAGGAGTTGAGGTCAACTTGTCCTTTAAAAGTTCAAAGGCCTCCATGCATTTTTCATCAAAAAGAAACTTGGCATCTTTCTCTAGCAACTTGAAAAGTTGATTCACAACCTTCAAAAAATCTTTGATGAACCGCCGGTAGAACCCAGCATGCCCAAGAAAACTCCTCACCCCTTTGACAGAAGTAGGGGGAGGAAACCTCGAGATGACCTCGATTTTGGCCTTATCAACTTCAATTCCTCGCTTTGAGAACTTGTGACCCAACACTATAACTTCCTCTACCATAAAGTGGCATTTTTCCCAATTGAGGACGAGGTTAGTTCCTTCACATCGAGCCAAAGCCCTATCCAAATTTACCAAGCATTCCTCAAACGAATCCCCAACCATGCTAAAATCATCCATGAAGACCTCCAAGATATCCTCCACCATGTCGGTGAAAATAGCCATCATGCAACATTGGAAGTTCGCCGGAGCATTACATAGTCCAAATGTCATTCTCGAGAAAGTGAACGTGCCATAAGGAAATGTAGAGGTCGTCTTCTCTTGGTCCTCCAGGGCAATTAGAATTTGATCGTACCCTGAGTAACCATCTAGAAAACAATAGAAAGCCCGACCCGCAAGACGATCGAGCATTTGGTTAAGGAATGGTAATGGGAAGTGATCTTTTCTTGTCACCTTGTTAAGCTTATAATCCATACAAACTCTCCAACCGGTAACCATCCGAGTCAGAATAAGCTCGTTGTTGGCATTGGTCACTACCATAATCCCACCTTTCTTTAACACACATTGGACTTGAGAAGTCCATGATCTATCGGTGATTGGATAAACCACACCGGTGTCAAGCCACTTGATAACCTCTTTCTTTACCACTTCGTGCATCACCTCATTTACTCTTCTTTAATGTTCCTGTGAAGGCCTCACATCCTCTTCCAATATGATTTTATGCATGCAAAAGGCGGGGCTTATTCCCCGAATGCCAGCCAATGTCCATCCAGTCACCTTTTTGTGCTTTTGAAGAACCGCCAAAGTGGCGTCAACCTGTATGTTAGTTAAGCAAGATGAAAGAATAACAGGTAAAGTGGAATTTGACCCAAGAATTCATACCTGAGGTGTGGAGGAAGGGGCTTCAACTCCAACACCGGTGGCTCCTCAATCGATGGCTTTGTTGGTGGAGTTGTGTGGTTTTCAAGATCCACAGATAACTTCTAGGCTCATATGAATATGAACCCATACCATGCAATGCATTCATGCACTCCACTCTACCGGCATCATCATTGACATCCATGTTAAGAAACACAGCCTCAAGAGGATCTTCAACATTTATCATGGAACTTGTGTCATCCACTATCACAGTTGTGACAATGTCCACAAATGAACACACATCCGTGCTATTGGGTTGTCTCATTGATTTGCAAACATGGAATACCACCTTCTCATCTCCCACATGGAATGTCAACTCACCCGCTTCAACATCAACCAATGTCTTCCCCATAGCTAGGAAAGGTCTTCCAAGAATAATCGGCACTTCAAAGTCCACCTCATAGTCCAATATGACAAAGTCGGCCGGCAATATGAATTTATCAACAAGAACATCATCAATTATGCTCAAGGGTCGCTTCATCGATCGATCCGCCATTTGAAGTCACATTGAAGTTGGCCTAGGTTGTCTGATTCCCAAAGCCTTGAAAATCGAATAAGGAATCAAGTTAATGCTAGCTCCCAAGTCACAAAGGACTTTGGCAAAATCCACACTACCAATAGTGCAAGGGATAGTAAAAGCTTCAGGGTCTTCAAGTTTCAGGAACATAGAATGCACTATAGAACTCACTTGATGCATAATTTTAATTGTTTCACACTCAATCGACCTCTTCTTAGTTACCAAATCCTTCATAAGTTTTGCGTACCCCGGCATTTGTTCAAGTGCCTCCACAAATGGCATATTTATAGTAAGACTTTTCATCATTTCAATGAACCTTTTTGAATTGATTGTCACCTTTTTGCTTTGCTAACCGTTGAGGGTAAGGTGGAGGCGGCCTAGGCAAGGGTGCCTTGTCCTTGGACACCACCGTCTCGGGCATATCAATAACATGTTCCCTAGATGGGTTCACGTCATCTTGCGTTTCTACCCCGGCCTCATCATCAATATCAATCCGCACATAATCGGTCACATTTGGTTCAACCACATCTTCAACACTCAAAGGCACATTATCATCATGCAACTCAACTTCGTCATTCACAACGTGATTTTCGTTCGAGGCATGCACATCACCGCCTCTTCCACTTCTTGTTGTAACCGCCATCACATGATTGTTACCTCCCTTTGGGTTCACTACCGTATCACTTGGTAGAGCACCCTTAGGTCGAGTATTCAATGAATGAGAGATTTGGCCAAGTTGCACCTCCAAATTCCGAATAGATGTGTTATGAGAAGCCAATTGAGCATCAGAGTCTTAGTTATTCTTCATCATTTGTTCGAACATCATCTCTACTCTCCCCATACCACTACCCGAAGAACTAGAGCCTTGATATTGAAAGGGAGGTGGATTGTTCGTTTGTTGGTACATGGGGGGCCTTTGAAAGCCTTGCCCCCGGTTGCCTTGATTTTTGCTATTATTCCACCCTCCTTGATTATTGTTGGTATTGATCCAAATATTATTATTCCCATTCCAATTGCCTTGATTGTTACCTTGGTTGCCCCAATTGTTGTTTTGATTGTTGTTGTTCCAATTGCCACCACTTTGTTGTTGGTTGTTATTATTCCAATTACCGCCGCCTTGTTGATTGCCCCAATTTCCTTGGGGATACCATTGTCATTCCCTTGATTTCCTCTATTCCCTTCATAGTTATTGACATATTGACATTCTTTTCTTTGCTCATCATAGCATTCATTCGAATAACCACCACCATCATTGTTGTTATCAAATTGCTCACAATTTCCTTGAGGTTGTTGTTGCCCTTTTTGCCTCCTTTTCAACGTAGAAACACCTTCCATTTTATTGACTTGGTGCATGTTTTGGACTTGTTGCAATTGTGCCTTCGCCAATTGATTCATAGTTGTTGTAAGCTCGGCAATAGCTTGGCTATGATCATGCAATTCCTTCTGCAAATGGATGATCGTGGGATCACCTTGGACCACATTTGCTCGACTTTGCCATGCCGAAGAGGTGTCGGCCATTTCATCAAGTACATCACATTCCTCTTGGTAAGAAAGTTTCATGAAGTTCCCTCCGGCTAGTTGGTTCACAATGCACTAATTCGTGGTGTTGATGCCCCGATAAAAAGTTTGTTGTATCATTGCCTCGGTCATGTCGTTATTAGGGCACTCCTTTACCATTGTTCTATATCTTTCCTATATCTCGTGCAAAGGTTCCGTTGGTTCTTGCTGAAAGGCTAGAATTTCATCCGGAAGAGCCGCCATATGACTTGGAGAAAAGAACTTGGCAATAAATTTGTCCGCCAATTCATCCCATGTGGTTATAGAATGATTAGGGAGCCTTTCTAACCAATCCAACGCTTTACCCCTAAGAGAGATGGGAAAAGCCTCAATCTTAATGCATCCTCGGATACGTTTGTTTGCTTGCTACCCCAACATGTATCAACGAACTCCTTCAGGTGCTTGTATGAATTTTGATTGGAGGTGCCCATAACATAACATCTTTGCTCGAGCAAGGTCAACATGACATTTGTGATTTGAAAGTTCCCCGCCCGGATTCGGGGAGGAACAATAGCACTGGCGTACCCTTGATTAGGAAGAACTCTTGGGACCACTCTTGGCTGTGGCGGAGGAGGGTCTGGAATATTCTCATTCGGATTAGCATTTGCATTGGAATTTCTACCTCTGCCTGGAGCTTGAGGTATCGGAAACTCATCTTGATCAATATCTTCAACCTCCTCCCCCGCCATGGCATTGATAAGAGGGTCATTTGAATTAAGAGCCATTTGTATCTGATTGATCGACACACACAAAATTAGTAGACAAGAAGGAAAGAGAAGCAAAACACAAAACTAGCCAAACAGATAGTCAACACCGTAAGCTCCCCGGCAACACCGCCAAAAAGTGATGTTGCCGACTCAACGCTACACCAGGGTAGGAAGAGCGGGTCGCAATAGCTTTTACCCGAATATTGGTTCAGGATCAAATTTCCATAGGGAGCTAATAATGGAGTTGTGTTGTCTGTCTAGCCTAGATATGCGGTTGTGCTTCTAATTTTACTTCAAATATTTTTGGTTTTCTTTGTTTTTATAACTACTATTATAAAACTAATGATTAAAACTAAATTATGCTATGAGAATATTGCTAAGTCGTATTTAATATAGAGAAAGGCACTAGGGTCGTGTCACCACCTAGGTGGCTAGCCAATGGGTATAAGTTACTAAAAGTAGATTGATATGTTTGGGGCTTATGCTATAACCGTTGCTAAATTGTACTCATTCCCACACCTCTCGGTAGAGAGAATGATTTTGCCCAATTGGCTCTCTTGAGACCAATTAGGTAGGCTAATTAGACCAAGCAACTAAGATTCAAGTATGGTGAGTACTCTCTCAAGGTTTAACACGTTAATTGGGACTACCATTTATCAGTGGTCCATTCTGATTCCTTTATGGGTCAATTTTGGGGTCATGGACTCTCTTTCTCAAGAAGAGTTGAAACCACTAAGCTTGAATCTATGTTTTCAACCACAAATTCAAAATTGAAACACAAAATCAACACAAATAGCAAACACCCAATATCAATCTTGTCACATCTCCTTTTTCTGCAGCTTTACTACACCCTGGGGAAGGGATATAATAAAAAGGAGTTTTTTCCAATTAAAGGACAATCGAAATGGGATTCGTTTTATTTAAGAATCAGAGTCGCCACTTGGGAGATTTATGGTGTCCCAAGTCACCAATTTTAATCCCGAATTGAGGAAAGGGTTTGACTCTGTTTAACAGTCGCGAACCAGAAATTCGGGTAAGGAATTCTGTTAACCCGGGAGAAGGAGTTAGGCATTCCCGAATTCCGTGGTTCTAGCACGATCGCTCAACTGCTATATTTGGCTAAATTTATTTGATTTTAATACATGTTAAACTTACAATACAATTTTAAAATTATTTACCGTTTTTTATCAATTATTTTAATTTAAGAAAGTGAACGTCATTTAAGAATATATTATCGGATCACGTCACATGAAATGCACCCGGATCCTTGATACATTCTTATTCAACATTTTCGGATTTGGATTTGGGTCGCATGAAATGCACACCCGTATTAGGAAGGTAATTTTATTAAAGGACGCGCCTAAAGCGGCTAGCGTGTTATTATATTTTGGGGAGGCCGTGAAATTTGCTAAACGGATTGTCCCGAATACTAAGTAATTTTGAATTAAGTAATTAATGAGGGCCTCGCAATTGTATATTTATTTGGCGAGGCTCGTCTCATTTTATTTTAAAAGGGCAAGCCTAGAGCGACTATATTTTCTATTTTTGTTTTTGTCTCTAAAAGAAAAGAAAATATCCTAATTGATGATTATTAAAATTCGAGTTTCAAGTTCAAGTCCGGACCCAAACAAAAGGACGGACCTTTTAGCTTGGACCTGCTGCCTAACTCAAAACCTGAATGTATCATTAACGGGCCAGTACTAATCCAGTTTTAAATTCAGGATTTCCAACTTGCGTTCAAATTGTCGAGTATTTGGGTCCTGAAACCAACTCAGGCAAAAGGAAATTGTTCAATTTCTGGAAAAGATGTTTCTATGGTGGGATTCATATAAGCAAACTCCAAGTCAATCTTTATTTAGCCACCAGTTGTTCAATTTAATTCATAAATGATCCACAATCAAGCATCAGATTTTAATTGTAATAGACTGTATATTTTAATCAAGTATTTCACTTCATTTCTTTTTAAGGAACCTCTGTACATTTCCATGATAGCTAGACGTGAATCAATTTAACTTCAAAACTATAGAATTAACATGCTGATTTGAACTCCAATTTAATTGACAGTGTTCTAGATGAATTTTCTAAGTAATATCACCTCTAAAATTAAATCAAATAATGCTACTATTACATATTCTATTTAAAGTGACCACATGAATTTAGTACATAGCAGTTCATACAGTCTATTTAGTACATAACGAGTAAAACTTAAACAATGTTGAATGAATTAAATGCTGAATATACAGATCCAAACATAAACTAAATCAGACTTCAATTTTTAAAAATAACTTCAATCTTCATAAACTCGTTTATGCACATTTCAGCTCATAATCATCGAATATACAGATGTGTACCTGAGAAATCCAGAAGAAGAAGAGAGAGTCAGCAGTATTTTTTGTTGGAAAATTATCCAAAACAACAGCAACAGCAGCAGATCAGACTTAAATCAATAGCAAAAGTGGTTTTAACCCAGAATATACTCTCAAACAACAACCGGATGAATTGTAAAACCCAAACATAAAAGTAAATACCTAAACAGGCTCAATTGAACTTGATTTAACTCAAAATTGGATTCAATGGATATCAGGATAACTTCAGCAACTAAAAGCACAGCGAAACTAGCCAAAACAGGGTAATTGAACCCCTAAAAATACTCAAATTTGTTTCAAATAACCTCTGATCCACAAATACTAACTTTTGAAGTATAAAAATTGAAATTAAGCTTAAAATTCAATGCAACAGTATTTTTTTGGTTTTTTTACTGATTTTTTATTATTTTTTGGATTTTTGAAATGAATTCAGATTTTAAAGAGGAGATTGTGATCTGAAATTTTTAATTTCAGATCTTGAACTGGACAAATATTTTGGGGGGAATTTTTTTTGGGGTTTAAACTTGGACTACAAGGCAAGGTGATGCCTTTTTATAGGCACAATTGAGGGGCAACCCTCAGATTTTCAGATTTTAAAATCAGTCCTTTTTTAATATGCCTTATTACTTGTATTCCCCTTATTTCATGACCTGTTATTCAGTTAGACACCCTAAGCTTCCGAAAATGTGCATAAAAGTCCTATTTCTAGAAAGTTCCAAGATATTCTAGTGAATTCTTATTCACTCTACGAGATTGTTATTTATGAATTACCTCAACTAACCTCACTACCCCCTCGAATTAGACTAAGACTACTACTACCCAAAACAAATTCTTAAACCATGATTTATCCATTAACCAGAATTACTACTGGAATTTTAATTCTAAGCTAAATTAACAACTAAGATTAACTAATTAACCAATGATAATCACTAATAGACAAACTAATTTGATCAACTAATCACTAAACTACTGAACTAATTGGATTAACTATCAGAACAAACATCAATCAATAAGAACCATATTAATCTGGAGAGATATTCTAATTAATGCTGAAATAAACTATAATCATCAAAAGGAACTCATGCAAGGTCTTAATCGACAAAACAAACTTATATAACAGAAAATAAAGAAAAGGAAAGGACTTATGACTTAATTGCCACTCGACTGTCTAACCTCGGCATACAAACGATCTTTTAACACCAAGATCCTTAAGAAGAAGATGAGGAAAACCCTGTGGCACCATTTTGTGCAAATTTATTGAAGTTTAGATTCGCCGGAAAATCTTCAAACTCAAATTCGAGCTGTTCCGGCTATATTCGAGACCCGAGATCTTAGGGGTTGTGTAGGGAGGTCAAAGCGGTTCTATGGTGTCATTTTAGAAGCGATTGGGTTAACCGGCGTCATGGCTGAAAAATCTTCAAAGGAAGATTCGAGGACTTCTGGGGAGACTTGAAGGAGGCTAAGAGTGGGAATGGAAAGAGAGGGATGAGACCACCAACGGTGTAAATTTTGGGGCCTTTGGCGCAGGTGGTGTTTCCCGCCGGCGAGGGATTCCGACGAGGTTAGGGTTGATATGAAGGAGATGATACGAGTTTGTTTTTATTTTTCTGATTTAATTAAATAATCCGACCATTATATTTTATTGGACCTTAGCTTCCTGGCCGTTTGATCAAATAACATCGACGGCCAGGATTAGTTGTTAATGAAACGTCGCCGTTTTGATTTCAAAGGGTGCTGGACCGGATCAGGGAAATGGGGCTTGGGCCTAGGTATGTTCTGAAGGGAACTTTGTTTGGGTTGAAATATTTTGGCCCAAAATTTACTTAATCTTTCTTTATTTTTTGATTTTGTTTTCTTTTATTTCTTTTTGCTTTTGCATTCATTTTTTTTTTGTATTTTGTATTTTTACTTTGTATTTTTTCTGATTTTGTAAAAATTAAAATAAAACTCTAATTAAACTATTTAAATCCTAAAATCAATTGTCAATTAAAATTGCCTAAGAACTACTTTTGTGATTCTCTTTAAATTGTTCTAAAATGAATTAATACCTACTTAATACCAACATGTGAAATTAAAATCCTAATGCAAATGCATATTTTTTTTTTGAATGATTATAATATAAATTATTATGCAATCAATTAACACAAAAATGCAACAATTATCAAAAAATGACACCAAAATACACAAAAATTGTAAAAGTAAAGAAAAATCATTTTGTTTGAATTTTTGGGAATAATTTGCTTAGGGCAAAAATCTCGTGCTCACAAATCTAACCCAAGATGGAAACACCCATCAACTATCCAAACTAGGGTTGAGCCACAACCCCAGCTAATGGGTTTAGCGACACATAATTAAAGAAGAAACAGATGAAATTGATGAGAAACTAAAAATTTAATTAATTACTAAGTAGAATTTTTAATAATAAAGAGCAAAAGTACCAAAAAAAGGCTACAATATTCAGTCTCACGAGCTCAACTGCGTTCAGAGCATAAAACTTCACCTAAAAATGGTAAAATATTCTATTTATACTAGGCTAGAAAAACTAGACAAAAATACCCCCTGCGGGGTCAGTGCGAACCGCACAAAAAGGGTCGTGGTTGCGCTGGCTCTTGGACTCATAAATTCAGCTCTCTGAAGTTGAGGACCGCGGACCACGAGAGAATGTATCGCGGCCGTGGTGGGTGTTGGCGCGGCCGCACATAAGTGAATGCGGAGAGCATTTCTTGAAATGGCCAAAAAGTCAGCTCTTTTAATCTCGTTCGCGCGGACCGCGCAAAAGTGTAGCGCAGCCACGTTGCTTGGGTCTCCAAATTTCTAGTCTCTAAATCTCATTTGTGCGGACCGCGCAAAAGTGTAGCGCAGCCACGTGGCTTGCAGCCTGATAATTCCAAGTCTCTGAATCTCATTTGTGTGGACTGTGCAAAAGTGTAGCGCGACCGCGTAGCTTGCAGCTTGATAATGCCAAGTCTCTGCATTTCCTAGTGCGGCCGCATTCATTCTTGCGCGGTCCGCACTAGGCCTTCTTTTCCTCATTTCACTTAGTCTTTGACACTTGAGCAGGTTTCACTCTGTTTTGAGCCGATATTTGACATTTGTCACTTTGTCGCTCAAACCTGCAATCAAGCACAACTTGTAAGCATTTTGGGACTATTTTGTAGCAATTTCTAACCAAAGCGATAGCAAGTATGGGTATAAACAAGGTAAAATCCTAACTTATCATGTAGAGGAGTACCTTCTTCCAAAGTCTTGATGAGACCCTTTCTCCTTCAAGGGGTTAGATTACGCATCTTTTGTTATAGACTCCTACTTTTGAGATATAGTCGGGGCCTTGTTGCCGGCACTGTTATACTTGTCTTTTCTTATATCCTTAGAGGCTCCGTAGACATATATGTGGGTTATGTACGGGTGTTTTAGGGGTCCATAAATCATTTTGTCATTCTAAACTCATGCTATCTATAAATTGTAACTTTATAGGAATTTCGGAAACTAAATTTAACTACGATTTAAGTTTGTAATATAGAATGAACTATCACTGTTGAATGCACTACCTTTCCTTGCCTAAATAAGAAGGAATCATGGTTACCTTGTTCATGATGAGTTGGGTAGGAAGTGTGTGATGAGGCTTGCTCGGTTGGGTTAACTTGATCGAGCGCCGGTCGCGCCTCCTGAGGTTGGGGCGTGACACCTTTTGAGCCTTAAACCTTTTTCTTTCAAGAACCATGATACAAGCCTATACCCGTTCTAAAAGATACCCTCTCTTGGCACCCAAATCTTTCCTTTAGCACATGGAAAAGTATAAGTTTGGGAGGAGACGAGGATTGCAACAAAGTGGTAAAAAGGCACAAAAGTGAAGAAAAGGAAAGGCAATGAAAAAGAAAGAAAAGCAAAAAGATAAAAAGGTGAAAAAGACTACAAAGGGATTCAAGAAAAAAAAAGGTGTGGAAAGCTGAAAAAGGAGAAAAGATTTTAAATGCATAAGAAAGAATGACAATGAGTGTCTCTAACCCCTTAGAAAGAGTTGAAATGACTCAAAGAGTCAAGTGAATTGTGCCAAATGAATCAAAAGAAGTGCTTAAGGGAAGATGGAACCCACTTGAACAAAAACATGACCTACCCTAAACCAAAAGCCTTCAGAATGACTCCACAAAATCCATATATGATCTTGTGTCGAATGAAGCTTACATTAGTGGATACTCACATAAGGGTTGCGCATATGGTACTTAGAGCCGGACTTGTGACCTTTCCTTGAGAGAGATGAGTGAATTCCCATTAAACTCATTTTGTGTGCCACTATTCTAAAGGTGAGGTTTGCTTAGGGAGAGTTGAGGATGTGTGAGTTTGGGTTCCACAATGACCAAAGTAATTGAAAGAGTTCTTTGATGTTTTGAGTCAACTCTTGATGCTCTTGTGTCGCACTTGATCCATGGTTGTTCAAAGAGTAAATGTTGTTAATGGTTCATTTGTATTGAGGGAAATTGTTAGTTCCAATTGATGCTAGTTGATGTTGCTTTAGGACAGCTGAAAATTTCTTGGATTGTTTTTCCTTAAGGGGTGGGTCTTATTTTGTTTGCTTGAGGATAAGCAAAAGCTTAAGTTTGGGGGAGTTGATAACTAGGGGTTTTGATGAATTTTATACTCCTTCTTGCTTACGCTTTGATTATAAATTCATTCAAAATAGACCCAAAAGGTTCATAAGTTGTGCTTGATTGCAGGTTTGATAAAAAAGGTGACAAGATGTCAAAGATCGGCTCAAAAGGAGTGAAACCTGCACAAGTACCAAATACAGACAAAACTCAGGAGAATTATAATATGAATTATTATGCAACCAATTAACACAAAAATGCAACAATTATCAAAAAATGACACCAAAATACACAAAAATTGTAAAAATAAAGAAAAATCATTTTGTTTGAATTTTTGGGAATAATTTGCTTAGGGCAAAAATCTCATGCTCACAGCTGCCACTCTTTGCCTGGAAACACGAAGATTTTTCGTGCAAAGACAATTGAGCGGAAATGAGGGATTTTTTCCCGTTCGCATATTCCGTGTGAAGCATTTTTGAAAGAGTTGACCGCGCCCTGCTTCAGAGGTTGCCTATATATCCCGGGCTAAACTGGAATTAGGTTAGTGTAGTTCAGGAATGTCTGGTAGCTGGGACTACCAGGAGATGTGATTTCACTACTGTTGTTGCTGTTACTGCTTGCTGACCCCCTTATTACACCATGGTAAAACAAAAGAAGCTAGCCTAAGCTATGATCATGGGTTACAAAAGATCATATCTATGTCTTCAAACTTGCTCTTGTGTTGCTTTGAACTTGTATCTTGTATTCCTCCAATGGAATTCTTGTTGTTGCCTTGGCGATATTTTGCCATTCCTCCTGATGTTTCTTGATTACTATGATTTGAAATATGTGTCCATTTTTCAGGTGGGCTCCTGCTTGTGATGCTTGAAAAGTATTCCCCTGTTCTCCAGGTGGGCTCCTGCTTGTAATGCTTTAAAATGTATTCCCTTGTTCTCCTGGTGGGCTCCTGATTGCGATGCTAAAAAAAATGTATTCCCTTGTTCTCCCCGTGGGCTCCTAATTGCGATGCTAAAAAAATGTATTCCCTTATTCTCCAGGTGGGCTCCTGATTGCGATGCTTGAAAAGTATTCTCTTGTTCTCCAGGTGGGCTCCTGATTACGACAAAATAGACAAACAAAGAAAATTTTCTGCCCCAGTATGGTGACTGGGCATATCATGTTATCAGATATTAAAGTTAAAGGATAAGATTTGGATTATACTTCCCTTGTTTTCCAGGTGGGTGCCTATTTGCTGCATTAGAAAATGATTCCCTTTGTTCTTCAGGTGGGCTCCTGCTTGCTCGAACTTTGAAATGAATTCCCTTGTTCTCCAGGTGGGCCCCTGCTTACTGAATTTTGAAAGCTATTCCCTTGTTCTTCAGGTGGGCTCCTGCTTACTAAACTTTGAAAGATATTCCCTTATTCTTCAGGTGGGCTCCTACTTGCGATGCTTAAAAATGTATTCCCTTGTTCTCCAGGTGGGCTCCTGATTGCGACAAAATAGACAAACAAAGAAAATTTTCTGCCCCAGTATGGTGACTGGGCACATCATGTTATCAGATATTAAAGTTAAAGGCTAAGATTTGGATTATACTTCCCTTGTTTTCTAGGAGGGTGCCTGCTTGCTGCATTAGAAAATGGATTCCCTTTGTTCTTCAGGT
>MU723153.1:4548-26591 GCA_026770625.1 Nicotiana glauca
TAATGGCATTTTCCTAATTAATTCCCTTTTTATCTTCATTCATCCAATTAGCCAACACTGGTATTTCACACGAGTTGGAAATATTGTAACCAAAAGTTATTTATTTTGATCTTGGAATTCTTTTACTCGGGGTAAAATCATATGCTCACAGTAATTTCTATCTTTATAAGAAAGAAAATCTCATAAACATTCTCATATTATGTGTATAATTTAAAACACATTCGAAATTAGTAATATTAATTACTATATTAAATTATATTCTTCAAACCTTTTTTTACAAAAAAAATGTTCCACTCAAAATACCACATCAAATGTATATAACGGTATCAAGGTTGTTAAACATATGGGGTCTTACAATAACATAGTCGCAATTCCTCTATAATCTCATGAATGGTCTTAATCCCTTCAAGCTCATATAGATTACTACGACTCATCCTAATATTAAAGTACGAGATGTAATAGTTCTTGATGGTTTCTACCACGGTTTGAGATGTATATTTTCCACTGGTGTGTGGGACATATTGCGCATTGTGATTTTCTCCTAAATGGGATCAAATGAAAAGTTCTTAGCTAATTGAATAAGTGGCTGCTTGTGACTCAGAGTGGATTATGAAGTTCTCGTATTTTTCATATAATGGCATGGTATATGCAGTGTGTTATGTGGAATTGAAATTGGAAAGTGCAAGGTTACAATTCGATTTTGAAGGGAAGTACATAATTTCTTAGGCAGCATGGACGGTTTCAGATGAGTAGGTAAATAGCATAACTATTTGATATGGCTTGATGAGAGTATACACTTTAGAAGGGGTAATGTGTTTTGATTTATGGATACTTCATTGGTATTGTTGTACTCCTCTAGTTGATCGACTGTTGATATTCAAATTTTGCTTTGTGACACAGAAGAATTATAGAAGTATTCCTCATGGGATGATCGCGTATTCGAGACGTGTTAGATATTTGGGCGGTGTAGTTGGGATCAGATATGGCGATTCATGTGTGCTATGGATTTAGAGACCAGGAGTTCTCATGAGTAGGTGACTCAGATGATGGTATATGTTATGGTTGGGTCATTGTGGATCTTTGGAGGATTATTTATCTATTTGTGGATGACAAGAGTTGATTTGGGGGTCCATTGGTAGGCCCAATTAGGATGTGTATCCTACACCGCATCAGATTGGTTGGCTCCATACTGCAATTATTGAGGGATGTGTCGTTCGGTTGTTTTTAAGCTTACTTGTGTTCTGAAATGATCTGTGAGTTACTCTTCGATTCTACGAGGAGTTGTGATTTGTTAGTTATATGCACACATGGTGCGGTTCTATTTGCGCTTTATAGCTGAATTTGAGCGAGATGAGTATTTGGGTATTGCATGGTTGATTGCGTGTTGGCTATGTTCTTTTCGGATTGTGGTATTGTGTTATTTGCTCTCCGTGATTATGGTTAATTACTTTGGGTACTTGATGTCGAATCTCAGGTGGTTATTGATTTTGAGCATGGCGACTCGAGGTATATAATATGGACCGGCATTTGGATGTGGTCACGCATTGTGGCAGAATTATGTTGAGATATGATCCTTTGTGTTGGATTCGTGTGTTTTGGCTCTGCGATGTGTGATGGGTTATTAGCATTGCGTTGTGGTGGTACCCGTTGAGCTTGCGGGGTGGTTATCTTGTTTGAGTCATTTTCCATGTTGAGTATATTTAGAATGTTGCTTATTGGTGCATGGAATGCACGGGTTATGGCTTTAGGTTGTATTGAGGTGCCATGTTACTATATGGGTCATGTTGGATGTGATGATGTCATTGGACCTAGAATGGATACTATCGGATTGGATAATGGTATATTTGGAAGGATAATATTGGAAGTCGGCTTAAAAATTTGCTATAGTCCGTGTCGAAGGAGAGGGAGCTCCAAGACTTGTTGATCTGATGAATGGTTATGAGTTTCTGGGTGTTTCTTTCATCATTTGTAGTATATGAAGGTGTTAGATGGAAGCTCTATTTGATAAGAGGTTTATTACCGGCATTGGGTTATTTTGAGAAGCTACTGTGATTAGAAATTATCGCTATAAGTATTTGAGTTTTGGGGTATGTCATGTGATTACATCTTGGGTTATGGATACAGCTTATTACAGCTTGTTCAGACTTATACAGTGTGTAGATGCGAGATTCTGATCTTATAGAAAATTCTGGATGTTGGAAATTGGATTCTAAGACTTATGTGCTAGGTTGGATTAAGAAGTTTCAGTCACGTTGTGTTATCAGACCTATATGGGATAGGGTGACGTTGGATCACCACCAGGTATGTGCATGGTAAGGTTGCACTGCAGTTTGAGAGCTTTGAAAACAACCCTAGGCATGTTTGAGGACGAATTTATGTTTAAGTGGGGAGGATATAACTACTCGACCGATCATTTTGAGCATTTACACTTCGCTTGGTTGTTTAAGGGCATGAGTAGCTTCGTATGATGTATTATGACTCATATGAATCGTCGGTTTTAGTTTTCAGGCTATTCGATATTTATTGGAAGAATGATTCTCAACTAGAAGCTTTAAATTAGAAAGGTTTGACCAAGTTTGACTTTTTCGTATTTGGCCTCAGATTGAATTTTTGATGGTTCCGTTAGCTCTGTTGGGTGATTTTGGACTTAGGAGCGCGTCAGGATTGTGATTTGGAGGTCCGTAGTGGAATTAACTTGAAAAGGCGGAAGTTGAATTTTTGAAAGTTTGACCAGGAGTGGACATTTTGATATCAGGGTCTGATTCTGATTCCGGAAGTTGGAGGGCGTCTATAAAGCCAAATGTGACTTGTGTGCGAAATTTGAGGTCAATCGGACGTGATTTGATAGGTTTCGACATCAGTTGTGAAAGTTTGAAGTTTCAAAGTTCATTGATTTCGAATTGAGGTGTGATTCATCATTTCGATATTGTTATGTAGGTTTTGAGGCATCGAGTAGGACCGTGTTATGTTACGGGACTTGTTGGTATGTTCGGACGGGGCCCGAGGGGCTCGGCTGAGTTTCGGACAGGTTTCGAACTATTTTTCTTCATTTTTGCATTGCTGGTTCTGCAGAATTTTGAGTATCTGGTTTCCTTAATCACGATCGTGGGGTATGGTTTGCAATCACATAGATTGTTGGAAGGCTAGAGAAATTTTTCATCGCTTTTGTGAGTCTTCAGACGCGTTCTTGAAGGGTGCTGCAATTTGAGCATCGCGTTCACGTAAGCCTGCACGCGTTCGCGTAGAGTGTTTGACTGAGCTGGGCAGTGGCCGCTTCTTCTTTGCGATCACATTTCTTTGTACGTGTTCGCGTTGTGTATTTTCAGGGGCAGTGCATTTCCTTTTTCATGATCACCAGGTTATTTCCACAATCGCGATTCATTGATTCACCAGTAATTATAAAGTACTTTATTTCGAGAGTTTCGGCCATTTTTGCTTTTTGGGAACTATGGAGCTTGGATTGAGGCGATTCTTGAAGAAATTTTCACCATATGAATTGGGGTAAGTGTTCTCTACTCGGTTTTGGTTATATTCCATGAATCTATCTTCGATTTTAGCTTTTGGTTGATGAATTTTAAAGAGGATATTGGGGGTTTTGGCCTAAAGTTTCATAATATGAATTTTTGAGTTTTGAACATTGATTTGAAGTCGGAATTGAGTAAAACTAGAATGGTTGGACTCCTAATTGAATGTGTTGTAGATTTTAAGAATTTTGTTGAATTCCGAGGTGCGGGCTCGGGTGTGATTTTTGGCTGGAATTGGGATTTGATGTAGGAGTTGATCTTTATCATTTGTAATTGCTTCCTTGGGCTTTATATGATGTATTTGAGTTGCTTTTGGCAAGTTTTGAGCCGTTTGGAGGCCAATACGCGTGTGATGGCATTTTTGGAGCGTCGTTTGTCTTGATCGGTGTTGGAATTGGCTTGTTCAAGATAAGTAACTCTTCTAAAGATAGTGCTGAGAGTATGAAACCCCAAATTATGTGTTGTGTGATTGGTATTGAGGTGACGCACATGATAGGTGACGGGCGTGTGGGTGTGCACCCTATGAATTGTGACTCCGTTGTTTCCATGGCACTGCATAGTGGCCCTATATTGTTGATATATATGTTTTCACTATGTGATAAAGTAACTGAGCTGTCAATCATGCTAGATATCTCTTTAGGCTTTATGCTAATATTGTTAGGACCCATAGTGGTCGTTACGTGATGTCATCTCACTGATTTTATTGATATTTCATACTCAGCATATTCATGCACTCATATCATATCTCAGTCTCGGTTGTTATTTATTGACATAATATCATTGTTCCGGGATAGCTTCCACGACATTGTGAGCCCATGGGTGAGACTGGCGAGATTGATGACTGAGTGAGGCTGAGAGCCTGATTATGAGTGACAGTTATGGGATCGGGCTGCACGCCGCAGCGGTTATATTGATTTATGATAGCGCTTGGGCTGAAAGAGCCCCTCTGTAGTCTGCACACACCCCCAGTGGGTGCGGTTGATTATATTGAGGGATGGATCTTCCCTGGACATGGATCTTGTCTGGAGCATTTATATACCTGGAGATGGATCTTCTCTATATGGCCGGATTGGCCTTCCTCGGTACTTAGTGACTAATGGTCAGTGATGTATATTTTCCTAGATAGATATTCTCTGGGTCGTATGGGCCATATACAATATCGAGTGGTTGAGCATGATGAGTGAAAAGTGTGATGTAGTGAGATTGGGTACTCTGAGAGTGTGAGTACATGATTCATCTCTGAAATACATGGCATTGGCATGCACACATGACATACAGGTATAGAAATGCATTTTTCCTCATGTTTTATGGTATCACGTCATTCTTGACTTTTAAACATATTGATATGTGGACGTAGAGAGGTATTTCACACTTGCTATCTGGAAAGAAAATGAAACATCTTATCTATTGTGAAAAGGATTTTTTTGAAAAATTATAGTTTTCAAACTATCTCATAATTTTGACGATTTCGGTAATGGATTTTGGTTTTCATTGTTATTCTTTAAAAGCAGAACTATTTTCGGAAAATTGTGAAAAAGTAAAGCATTTTATTTCTGAGTTGCTTCCTTATTTATATGCTCTACATTGGTATGAATTGTTGTTGGCTATTGGTGTTGGACCCGGCCATGTTCCAGCTCGTCACTGCTTTCAACCTAAGGTTAGGTTTGTTAGTTATTGAGTACATGGGGTCGGTTATACTCATACTACACGTTCTGCACATTGGGTGCAGATTTTGGATGCCGATGTTGTTTTGTTCGATGGGAGCTAGATTGGAAGATGTACATGTGTCCATGTTGTAGCTGCCTCTTATTCATGGTAGACTTAGATTTTAAAACTCTGTTTATTTACTTTTCAAATAGAAGGTGTATTTATGTACTTTTCAAACAGAAGCTTTGTAAACTCTATTCATAGAAGCTCGTGATTTATACTACCAGTCCTTGAGAAATATATAAGATTCAGCTAATTATTGTCTTATTAATATTATTGAAGTTGGATAGTTATTAGTTGTCTTAACTAGCAGGTTGGGTTAGGTTCCATCACGACTAGTGAATTTTAGGTCGCGACAGTCCGTTTCTCCCGCTTGCACCTGCGATCACAACTCCGCAGGTGCGAGTGCACCAGACCTGGTGCTTTAGCATTCCTTCACACTTCCAATTCGATCCGTTAACCATCCGAAACTAACCCGAGGACCCGGGACCTCTACCAATTATACCATTAAGTCCTAAAATACTATCACGACCCAATATCCATTAAAGGCCGTGATAGCGCCGGACACCTCGGTCAGGCAAGCTAACATTAAGTGATTAATTAAACTCTCGTTTTAATATTTCTTTGAAATCATTTCTTTTATACATTAAACATTAAATAAGGAACTCCACAGAACAAATAATGATGTCTTTACAAAATTTAATTGTTGAATAATCCCATAATCACCCCAGAACCCGGTGTCATAAGTGCATGAACAATCACTAGGAAATCTAATGAAGTACAATAAATTGTCCGAAATACAAATTTGGACAGAAAGTAAATTTAATACACTGAAAGAGACTCTGCTGGTTGTGGGTCGTCTCGAGAGATGCTGCTCACCTAAGTCTCTGTATCATCTATGCTGCTACGCACATTAGGCCACTAGAGGTACATGTGGTTGTGCAATAAAAATGCACAGCAAGTGTAGCATGAGTATGAAAACAACGCGTACCCAGTAAAGTATCCCATCTAACCTCGAAGAAGTAGTGACGAGAGGTCAATATCGACACTTACTAGTTTTCCAATAATATCATTACAGTAAAGGTGTGAATAAGTATGAAACAGAGCAAATATATGAAATAAACATGTATAAAACACATAGTACCATCCCCCTTCTTTATAATTTTACTCAAGTCTTCATCTAGCAAGTTCCCTCCGTAACTAGAGCATATATGTACAATTATAATGGATTTTATTAAGGAAGTTGTCATTCAAATCAGGGAAAAATCCCTCAGATTCATTGGCTTCTAGCCAAATGTCATGCACGATTCCATGAGGATTATATATATATATGGAACGCTGAGGCATACGGCTTGATCCAACATAAAAATAAACGGTGCACTGCCAGAGGGTCGAATGGCGCGAACCTTAGATGCATCTATTAACCTGTCGAGGCAATCGACCCGCTCCCATAAGAGTAGTAGAAATAAATACCCCGCTCGCGAATCATACGTGCAACGTGGTCAAATATCTATTTAACGAATTTCCCTGCTTGCAAATCATACATGCGACGTGGTCAAATATAAATTTATTAATAATTCAAAATCCTTTTCTTGATTCTTTTCAAAATTAGAGACAATTCAACGTGAAGCTTTCCCTGCTCGTGAAATATACATGCGACGTAGTTACAAATATATTTTTTAAGTTATTATAAGATTCCTCAATTCTTTTTGAAAGTACTAAGTTTTATGGAAGCACTTAAATTCTTAAATTTCTCAATTAAATACCATTCAACACAATTATTATGTAACCTCAAATCTTATTTCTTCTCAAGGCAAACAATAACATCAATCAACAACAATATCAACAAAGCATGATGTAACCTAGGACTACCCGGACATAGGCATAATAGTAGCTATGCACGGACTCTCGTCACCTCGTACATACGTAGCCCCTACAAATAGGAGCACATATTTAATTACTTCACCTATAGGGTTAATTCCCTGTTACAAGGTTAGAAAGGAGACTCACCTCGCTCTAAAGTTCCATAACCGGCTCCTTAGTCCTTCAAACAACTCAAATCGATGCATAACCCTCCAAAACTAGCAATGATTATGCAAACCCATTAATATACGCTCAAATACTCATTACAATCCAATTTAACAATTTCTAACCCCGATCGAAAAGTCGATAAAAATCACCCTCGGGCCCACATGCTCGAATCCAAAAAATTTCGAAGATAAAGTTTACCCATAACCTCACGAACTCAAATATATAATTTACTCTCAATTTCATGTCCAAAATCGTAGTCGAAAACCAAAAATACCAAATTTCTGCTAATTTCCATGCTAAAACATATACATAATCAATGTATATAACTCAAACTAGTATAAACCACTTAACTGATGCTTTGTGAAGAAAATGGCACTCCCAAGTTGCTCCAAAATCGGCTTCCATGAAAGAAATGGAGCGAAAATGAGCCAACCCCCGATTTATAAAGAACCTCACTGCCTCCAGCCTTTCTGCACCTACGGTCACCTGACCGCTTCTATAGTTCCGTAGGAGCGGCCCAACTACTGCTTCTGCGTCTTTCACCAGGCCTCTCGACTACGCATCTGCAGGTCCATAAACGTAGGTTCCGTCTCGCTTCTGCGGACTTTGACCGCATCAGCGGTCCACTCCTTCCCCAGCAAAAATCCGTTTTTGCGTGTCACTTTTCACTCCTACGGGCCTGCACTTGCGGCGATCTTCATGCAGGGGCAGTTACACCAGAAGCCCAGCTGCTTCAGCCCTTCCTCAAATTCTATTTTCAATCGTTAACCACCTGGAATCCACCTGAGGCCCCCGGGACCCCGTCCAATATACCAACCAATCCCAAAAACATAATGCGAACCTGCTTGAGGCCTCAAATCACATCAAACAATGCTAAAACCATGAATCGTGCTCCAATTCAAAGTTGATGACCCTTAGAACTTCAAAGTTCTTCATTCAATGTCGAAACCTATCAAATCACATCTGATTGACCTCAAATTTTGCACACAAGTCATATTCGACATTACAGACCTAATCTAACTTCTGGAATCGGGATTCGACACTGATATAAAAAAGACCACTTTCGGTCAAACTTCTCAAAAACCTTCAAATTTCTAACTTTAGCCAAATGACTCCAAAATGACCTACGGACCTCCAAATCTACTTCCGATCACGCTCCCAATACCAGAATCACCATATAGAGCTATTCCTAGACGTAGAATCCCAAATGAACATCGATAGAATTGTAATGCACTTCTACCCAAATTTATAAAATTCTTCCTGAATGCTAACTTCCACAATAGGCGTCAAACGCTCCCGGGTCATCCAAAACGCAATCCGGGCATACATCCAAGTCAGAAATCATCATACGAACCTGCTAAAACTTTAAATCCTGATTCCGAGGTCGTTTACTAAAAAATTCAATATTAGCGAATTCTTCCAACTTAAAGATACCGAAATGAGAATTCTCTTTCCAAATCAACTCCGAACTTCCCGAAATTCAATTCCGACCACGCGTACAAGTCATAATACCTGTAGTGAAGCTACTCATGGACTCAAACTACCGAACGATGTGCTAGAGCTCAAAACGACCCTTCAGGTCGTTACATTTTCTCCCACTTAAACATATGTTCGTGCTCGAACATGCTGAGAATTGCGCTGGAGTAGTCTGAAATTGTTGTTTAACACCTCGTGCACCTACCCGTGCTACCTCAACTTAGTTGAGCACATTCGCTCAATCAAATCTGAGGATATCCTCTTTCATTTAGGCAAATAATCCTTAGAGCCCAGTTCCAACACCCAAAAATCTCTGCCAGGACTGCTTCCAACATGTGAATGTCGTATCAATCACTACCCTTTGTACCACAACATGAATTAACACCCTTGCTGAATTCACACCATGCGCCACATCATCCACAAGACCATAATAACACTCTCTGATCATGACAAGCAACATTTCCCAAATCTGATGCTCACAATGAACCCTGTGACATATATAAGTCCTGTTCCAACTCTCACGATGATGCCATGATAGAAAAGATGTGTAGAAATTCATAACCAACTGTCGAGTCAACAAATCATCGAGCTATACTCCTGACAAGGACCATCACCTCATTCTGAACCAAATAATGGTATTTGCTCTTTTATATACTTCACCTAGTCCGATTGCATTGACCCTAGATCCATTAACCTCGTCTTACCCAGTACGAACTGCTCAGGCAATAAGCCACCCCACACATGACCAAAAGTCTCACATGATGCCACCAAGTGCCAATAGGCTACAAACTTCATCATGATACATAAAAAAATGAACTCTAGAAGGGACTACTCTACTCACGCAACTAATATGAACCTTCCTATGAAAATGGGAAGTAAAAGACACAATAAAAATAGAACGAACTCAACATCACATTGTTGCGGCGTGCAACCCGACCCAAACAACATACAAGTGGCGGTGTACCATCCGATCCACATATAGAGCTCACATAAGGAGATACACATTGAGCTAAATCGCTCATTACTACCAAATATCGAATATCGGCCACAAGCACGCTAAGTGCATAATACCATCCCTGGGGAGACATATAGCGCCACAAGCTACAAAACTCAAGCACAACTAAGGTGCAATATATGATCCGAATCTCAAGAGCCATTCTTCTCACACAATGACATCGCTACACGGAACCTCAACACATAAGAAATTTATCAAGCCATTTCATAACTCACAAGAACAACCCTCATATCGGGAGCAAAACTCGATAGTCCACAACCCAATAACCGAGTGACCTCCAAGCATAAATTCTCAAATTAGGGATATTACCACCATATTCACACTTGGTTTAAATTTCCAATCAATCAAGTAAATACATGTCATACTTACACAATCTCCCTGTGTGACACGCCCCCACTACCTTCCACACCAGATAACAAGTCTGTACATCCATACGACCAGTCACACTAGCTGACGGCAAATCAAGAATCCATAACTAAGATGCAAAGTCTCCGATACAAAATACCGATCTTAGGTGACGCTGAAGAGAATACCACCTTACTCCAACAATCCAAACCCCCTTCCTGCTCATCCGAGCTCGTGACATATTTTTCAACACTGAAACCTTGATCCTCACCTTCAAATTTCATACTGCTCGCCACTCCTAACATGCCAATACGCGATAGTGCCAGAATTTCATCATAACTCATGAACCACTAATAGGGTAACCACTTCATCACTTAGAAACTTTTTACTTAACTCATTCCAAGAGAACCATAGCAACACGCGAGTAACTTCTCATGACCATAGGACATTCCAATCCTCAAGTAGTGGTCTGAACCACCATAATGCTTCTGGGATCCGCGTACATATAACAGACTATAATTCCTGAATACTTCCAAATAAAATCAATTACGGAGTTCGTCAAGCCTTACACGTACCGTCACAAATAACATGCATAAGTTAATCACGCTGAAGGAACTAATCACTACCACCAATATGCCAATTTGACCATGGCTAACCAATTTAACTTCTTCAAATTCATCCTTAACTTGCCGTAGAGATAGTAGTAGCTCGATTCCTTACATCACCAACCACAATCCGCACTCACCTTGAGTGACCCCATTCCATGAGACCGCATTGTTCCCAAACCCATGAACCATTTCATACTCTCCTTGCACACACATTCGCGTCTTCAACTAATACACCCATTCTGATAATTCTTCTACGAATCCGAAGTCTTTTTCTCTTTTTCCTCCCAATGCTACACTACAAGTCAAAACCATCATAGAACATTTCGAGCCTCTTATCATAATCTGCTACAAAATCTCGATTCTTAACCATTATGTGGGCTTGAATCCTTAGGCACCACATTTTTAACCTCTGAATCCAGTAGGACCGTTGTTAAGAGTCACCCACTCTGGCTTGGTCCCGAATATAATCAACTCCAAGGCTCTGTTGGCACATGAACACCCATCTCGATGAAGCACCCAACTGAATCACTTCCCTTGTAAGTCACCTCTATATGAAGCATAATTCTGGAATCTTTCCAAAGCCCGAACATGATTCAATAAGGCCAACTATAGCACACCTCTGACAATTCCTTTGCTCAAATTACCACTTATGTTCTTTTTCCCTTAGCTGTAATAACTTACCAACACGCTGATAACCTGAAACCTCACGAGTAGATAACCATGCAACTCCATCGTAGGCGGTGGACACTCCCACTTAGCTTGAAGCCACCATTTCACAACTTTGGAACCCATCAAGATTCTTTCTTCATCATTGACATGATCTTGCACCACCAACTCGCCAAATTCCTCTAAATCCTTATGTTAGCTTTTCATGAATTCTCTGAATCTCTAGCAACATTCACATATTCGACTTCTTACTGGATAGTCAATAAAATCCTTTGTAGAAGCTTCGCCAACCACGCGACCGCTGACCTGTTCACAGGGGACAACCCCCCCCCCCCCCCCCCCCCCCACATGAAATTTACATGATGACATCTTCCAACATCACTGCATGAAGTACCATAACTACGACATCAATAACCCATCTTGAGCCCGTGCTCATTCACCAAATGTACTAGTCTGTTCGCTTCTTATACAATATCTTCCAATTCAAAGTTATATTGCATCCTACTTCTTATCAAGCAACTCCCTTTCTGTTGCATCCAATCTCCCGCCGTATAGTATCCAATATTTCAAATTAAGCCCGTGGACCCAATCACCGTCCACTATAGTTCCCAAATCACTTTAAACTTTTCCTCAAGGTGTGTAGTTATCCTGCAACTGAACCCATATGCTACTCTGCCACTCTCCCACTTTGGTCAAACTCACTCCTTTAAGACTCTACTCAAATTTCGCTTCTTACACTTGGCCTTCTAGAAATTTAACCACCACCTGACACTTCCCACATGTCTATCCTCATCTTTCACTGCCCAGCCTTTGCCTTAAATCAAAACATATCTCTGTACCACTTGAACCAATAGATCAATACTCCGTCAACCCAAACCTGAACATTCATAGTCCGATTGTCTTTCCCTCGCCGGGAATAAAGCACTGAATCTCTGAATCATGCATTGAGCAACCCTTCTCTCAAGTCATTCACTGCCCCAACACATAGGCAAGCATGTTACTATCCCCTCAATACTATGTGATAACCGTTCATAAGCATTATAGCAACCTGTGCATAGCCTCAAATCTCTGAAAAGTACAGCTACTGAGTTGCAATAATAGAATATCCTTCCGCAAAGCGACGACAATAGCCCAAACAACTACTCAGGGAGAAACATCCTGCACCTTATCTGTAGTACCATTACAATTTGTCACTCCACGATTTATAACAAGCGTTTCACGTCACGTAAGATTGAATGGAAAGGAAATGAAAGCATAATCCTCAAGAGAATCAAACCACACGATGAAAAATCAAGAAAGGAAGTGCTCCTAACAGCCCTGTAGCCTCTCGAAGATAAGTACAGACATCTCTGTACCGATCCGCAAGACTCTACTAGACTCGCTCATGACTCGTGAGACCTAAGGGACCTTAGTTCTCTCATATCATGCTATCATGAGCCAAAATCCATTAAAGGCCGTGATGGCGCCGGACACCTCCGTCAGGCAAGCCAACATTAAGTGGTTAATTAAACTCTTATTTTAATATTTGTATTCTCAAATCATTTCTCTTATACATTAAACATTAAATAAGGAACTCCACGGAATAAATAATGATGTCTTTACAAAATTCAACTGCTGAATAATCCCATAATCACCCCAAAACCCAATGTCACAAGTGCATGAGCAATCATTAGGAAATATAATAAAGTACAATAACTGTCCGGAATATAAATTTTGACAGAAAAAAAATATAATACATTGAAAGAGACTCTGCTAGTTGCGGGTCGTCACGAGAGATGCAGCTCACCTAAGTCTCCGTATCATCCACGTTGGTACGCCCATTAGGCCACTAGAGGTACATGTGCATGTGCAACAAAAATGCACAACAAGTATAGCATGAGTACGAAAACAACGCATACCCAGTAAGTATCCCATCTAACCTCGAAGAAGTAGTGACAAGAGGTCAACTTCGACACTTACTAGTGGTCCAATAATATCATTACAGTAAAGGAGTGAATAAGTATGAAACAGAGCAAATCTATGAAATAAACATTCAGGAAATACATAGTACCATGTAACGACCCGACCGATCGTTTTCAGTTCTAGCGCTCCATTCAACAATTGGAGGCCATGAACAGCTTCGTTTCAGGTATTACGACATGTTCGCATGGTCAGAATTGGATTTCGGGAATTTTAGGGTTAATTTGGAAAGAGGATTCTCATTTCAGAGGCTTAAAGCTGAAAGAATGAACTAGGATGGGAATTTTGAGTAAACGACCTCGGAATCAGGATCTAAAAGTTCCAGTAGGTTCTTATGATGATTTCAGAGTTGGGCGTATGCCCGGTTCGGGTTTCGGATAACCCAGAA
Organism: Nicotiana glauca; assembly: GCA_026770625.1. Taxonomy (NCBI): domain Eukaryota; kingdom Viridiplantae; phylum Streptophyta; class Magnoliopsida; order Solanales; family Solanaceae; genus Nicotiana; species Nicotiana glauca. The sequence goes on from MU723153.1 coordinate 18,268, forward strand.
GCGTTTTGGCGCCTATTGTGGAAGTTAGCATTTTAGAAGAAATTTTGTAAGTTTGTCTTGAAGTGCATTTCAGTGTTATCGATGTCTGTTTGGGATTCTGAGTCTGGGAATAGCTCCGTATGGTGATTATGGAGTTGGGAGCGTGATCAGAAGTGAATTCGGAGGTTCGTAGGTCATTTTGGAGCCATTTGGCTAAAGATAGAAATTTGAAGGTTTTTGAGAAGTTTGACCGAGAGTTTGACTTTTTGATATCGAGGTTGGATTCCGATTCCGAAAGTTGGAGTAAGTCCATAATGTCGAATATGACTAGTGTGCAAAATTTGAAGTCAATCGGACGTGATTTGATAGGTTTAAATATCGAAAGTAGAAGTTTGAAATTTTAAAGTTCATAAAGCTTAGATTGGAAGTCGATTCGTGGTTTTAGCGTTGTTTGATGTGATATTAGGCCTTGAGCAAGTCTGTAATGTGTTTTGGGACTGGCTGATATGATTGGTCGGGGTCCCAAGGGCCTCGGGTGTGTTTCGGGTGGTAATCGCGCTCTTATTTGATATTTCAACGTCGTTTATTTGGACATAAATGGGTACCATATCAAGAAAATGAGCTCCAATTTAGTTTTTATTGAACCATTAGATCCGTATCATAATTACGGAGCCATAGCAAAAAGAATCGTCGAATTTGGATATCGTATGAGGGAGTTATGCTCATTTCCGTATCAGAAAGAATTGTTGGTTTCTGGTATGAAGATTTGTTCTTCGCGAACGCGAAGAAGGATTCATGGGTTGACTGGTAAACGCGAAAAATTACCCTCCACGAACGCGAAGTTCTCCCGCGAAAGCGATGAAGGAATATCGCCTGGACAGTGTTTTAAACCGAGAATTTTAGTATTTTGGGCATATCTTGAGTTCTAGAGCTCCGTTTGAGGTGATGTTTACGGCGTTTTTGTCGTCTCCACAAGGGGGTAAATATATGACCTTTATTTTAATGTTTCTCCTTGATAAGTTCTGTTGGTTTCTATTTTTATCCGTGTTTGGATGGTAGAAATTGCGATTTGAGCCCCAAAGTTGAAAAATGGTAAATCCTTGATTTGAGGGTCGATTCATGGACGAAATTCGATGAATTTCGGGATATAGACCATATGAGTTGTGGTTAATATTTATATCCAATAATTTTCAGAATCCAGGCACGTCGACCCGAGGGCATTTTTGTCAACATTTCGATCGAAGTTAGGAATCGATATAAATTAGATTGTAATGAATAATTGAGCATATATTAATGGATTTGCGTAACCGTTGGCTAGTTTTGGAGCGTGGTGCATCAATTAGAGTGTTCGGAAGGGCGTGGAATGCCGATTTTGATCTTCGGGGCGAGGTGAGTCTCCTTTCTAATCTTGTGAGGGGGAATTTATCCCATAGGTGAGTTAAATTGGTTATGTGCTCCTATTTGTGGGGGCTATGTACGCACGAGGTGACGAGAGTCCGTGCGTAGCTACTATTATGCTATTGTCCGGGTAGTCTAGGACCCAAAAAGCATGTTATACTTGGATTACTGTGAACCCATTGATAGTTTGAATTGTTTAAATCACCTTGAATTGGTAAAGGAATTTAAAAAGAGATTTAATATTAATTTTCCCTGAAATGTTAAAAAGAGAAATTTGTCTATATTGGATGATTATCCTCGATAAATTCTTCATTTCCTACTTGAGCATGTATTTTATGTGTGCTTGCGTCGCATGGATGATTCGCGAGCAGGATATGTGTTTATTTATGGAATGGGCCGAACATCTCGGTGAGAATAGATGCATCTATGGTTCGTGCCGCTCGACCCTCGGCAGTGCACAGTTTACATTCCTGTTGGAGCAGGCCGTTGCCTCGGTGTGATTTGCGCATTTTTATCTGTTACTTGAAAATCGTAAATGTGGAATTGGCCCTACGTGGCTTGATATAAACTGGTAAGATAATAAAGAATAGACTTTGGAAGCCCTTGATTTATTGTTGAAGGTGTTTACCTGTCTTTCTGGCTTCAGAATTAGAACTTCTATATAAATCCATAATCATCCTCGCACTTATAGAATATTATTAATTGACCTCTAGTGAGAGTCGAAGTTGGCCATCTCGTCTCTACCCCTTTGGGATTAGGTAGGATACTCTCTGAGTACACGTTGATTATGTACTCATACTACCCTTCTCTGTATTTTTGTTGCACAGGTATATGATACTTTAGCGGCCTACTCGGCATAGCAGCACGGGCGATTCGGGGACTAGGTGAGTTGCAGTATGCAAGGTAGCCCGCAGCTTTTAAAGTCCCTTTCTAGTAAATTGTATTTACTTTTTATCCATTGTATTCTGGACGGATGTTGTATTGTATTTTATATCCTTATCAGTAGAAGCTCATGCACTTGTGACACCAGGTTCTGGGATGGTTTTTGAAAGATGTGTATTAATAGTTATTTCTTAAATTGAATTGAAACAGAGATCGTTTTATATATGAAAAATGGAAGGAAAAATCTCAGATTTTAAGGGTATTAGAAGAGAGATTAATTTATAAATTAGTTGGCGTGCTTGACAACGGTGTCCGGCGCCATGACGACCCATAGTGGATTTGGGTCGTGACAACATAGTATCAGAGTAATAGGTTCCCGTCGGTCTCCTGAGTCATGAGCAAGTCTAGTAAAGTCTCGCGGATCGGTACAGTTACGTCTGTACTTATCCTTGGGAGGCTGCAGGACTGTTAGGAGTACTTTCCTTCTTGATTTCTTTATCGTGCGGTTCGATTCCTTTGAGGCTTATGCCTTTGATTTCTTTCCATTCAATCTTACGCGACGCGAGCGCTGGTTATAAATCAAAAATTGAAGAACCAAAATGGTACTACAGATGGGATACGAGATATATCTCCCAATATAGCTGATCGGATTATTATCGTCGCGTTGTAGAAGGACCTTTGATGGTTTCAGCCCAATAACGGTACTTCTGAGGGCTCTGGGGCTAGGCACAAGTTGCGTCGATATTTATGAACAATTGTTCCGCGGAATTGTTATAATGGTAGGATGTTTGCCCACGTGTCGGGGCAGTGAATGACTTCAAGGGAGGTTTACTCAGTGCATAATCAAGAGATTCAATACTTTCTTCCAGGCAGGGGGAAAAGCAATCGAACTAAGGATGGTCAGATGTGGACTGATGGAAGTAATGAGACTTGGCAATTGCAAGCGTGGTGAAGTTTTCTCCTATGATGGGGTACTGTTATCCTAATAGTACGTATTAAGTTTGTCGGTGTTTTGATCTTCTACAATTCGCCTTTGGGTCAAGATATCGCTAAATAGTATTGTAGATGCAACTATCAGATATCGTAGGGTCCAGTGGTTTAGGATGGAATCAGAATTTCAAATGTTGACGGTTCGAGAAAGATGACCTTCGGAAAGGTTTGGAGTTAGAAGCAAATTGCGGATTCAAGTTCTATGAAGATAAATTTTATTAAGGCAACGACTGAGCAGCAAAAGATGAGAAGGACATGTGGGAAGTGTCAGGCGGAGTTTTAAACTTCTAAAGGGCCAGGCTTAGGGAGCGCATGCTGAGCAGTTGATTAAAGAAGTGAGTTTGCCCAAAGTGGGAGAGCAGCGAAGCTGCGTAGGGGCTTGGTAATAAGATGACTATGCGCCTTAAGGAGAGTCTGGAACGATTTGAGAATATTGGTGCTTGGTTATTGGGGTCTACGGATCTAATTTGAAGTAGGGATTCTTGTGCGGCCGGAGATTTAATATAACGGAAAGGAGATGCTTAAATGAAGGAGGATGTAGCATGACTTTGAATTGAAAGGATGTTGTCGCACACTTAAATGATGTCCACGAGGGGTAAATGGACCTGTGTAGTTGGGGAGTGAGCTCACACTCTGGATGGGTCATTGATGTGGTAATGATTGTACCCTGTGCAGCAGTGTTGAAAGATGTCGGGGAGAGCCTTTTATAGGTGGGTTACCCGAGTGAGCAGGTTAGCAGTCGCGTGGTTGGCGAGGCTTCTACGAAGAGTTTTATCGGTTATGAAGCAAAGAGTTCGGTCGTGCAAATGCAGTGGGCGAATCAGAGTATAAAAGGATGGGGCTTTTTGGAAGGAATCCGAGAATTTATGCGGTTGACCGCGCAAGGTTATGTCGATGAAAGCTAGGGAATCTTGGTGAATTCCAAAGTTGTGAAATAATGGCTTCAAGCTAAGTGGGAGAGTCCCACCGCTTATGATTGGATTGCATGGTTAACTACGCGCGGGATTGTTTTTGGTTATTATCATATCGATGGGCTATTTCAGCTACGGGAAAAGAACATAAGTGGTGATTTGAGCAAAGGAATTATAAAAGGCATGCCATCGTTGGCCTTATTGGCCCATGTTCAGATTTAGGGGGTGATTCTGTCGGGTGCTCCGTCGAGAGGGTATGCTTGTGTTAGAAGAGTCATGGAGTTGATTTTATTCGGGCCAAGTCAGAGCGGGCGGCTCTCAGCAACGGTCCTAGAGGAACTCAAAAGATAAAGTGTGGTACCTTATGATTTCAAGCCTATGAGTACAGTTAAGAGTCAAGCGTTGTAGCAGCTTATGAGAAGGTGCCCAAAATGTTCTATGATATGTTAACTTGCGGTATATCATTTGAGAGATATGAAACAATTCGTGGGATTTAAGACAGCATGGTCTCGTGATTCGAGGTCGCTCGAGACGAGTGCAGATGGAGTATGTTATGTGTTGGATGGAATTAGTATTATTTCTAAGGTAATTGGGGTGAATCGAAGAAAGATAGGCTGGTTAGCCATAATTTAGTTGGCATGTTGGTGGGTAGAGATCAGCTTTTTCAGCGTGAATAAGTTATGTAAGTGATTTGTGGCAGTGCATATGAGGTTTGTCAGCCGCCGTAATTGATATCTTTCTGAAGCATTCTACTGTTACGGCTTGTTAGGTGGAAGCAGATTTCGGAACGGCTATCGTGGCTTAGACCACTACTTAGAGATTTGCATATTCTACGGTTATGAGAATTAACCTATGTGATACTATGGATCTCTTGAAGTGAGTTAAGTGAAAAGTTTTCATGCGATGAAGTGTTAACCTGTTAGTGGTTCCGGAGTTATAATGAAAAGCATGTCCTATCGTATATTGGCACGTTGGGTGCAGTGAGTAGTATGGAATTTGAGGTAAAGACCAAAGTTGCAGTTCGGTGTTGGCAAGGATATCGCGAGCTCGGATGAGCAGGAAAGGAGCTTTTGATGATTAAAGATTTAAACCAAGTATGAAGGTTTGCGATGATGTCGTTAAGTTGAGGATATATGCCTGAAGGGCACTCAGTTATTGAGTTGTGGACTGTGGATGAGTATTCCGGTTATGATGGTTGTCCTTGTGCGTTGTGAGAAGAGGGAAACTGGTACGGACCTTGGAAAGGTTATTAGCCTAGTCAGTGTAATCAAAATCGACTTGAGGTCGGTGCATGGATTCAAATGTGAATATGGGCCCTATATCAGGCCGAACGTGTTCATTTCTATAATGCGCTCTTTATGGAAGAATAGTCGCGGTGTTATTTCGTCTTCAGCTATTTCATGTAACGATGTATTGTGTCATTCGAGCTGTGAGAAGGCTTGGTAAATTTCTTACATGTTGAGGTTCAGCATAGAGATAAGGTTATATGGGCAGGATGGCTCTTGAGATTCGGATCGTGTATTGCACCTTAGTTGTGCTAGAGTTGTGCATTATAGCGTTATATGTCTCCCCAGGAATGGTATTATACACTTAGAGTGCTTGTGACAGAGATTTGGTATTTTATAGTAATGAGCAATTTAGCTCGATGTGCATCTCCTTGTGTGAGTTCTACATGTGGATCGGGTGGCACGCCGCCATGAGTATGTTATTAGGATCGGGTGGCACGCCGCCATGGTTACGTTGTAAGGATCGGGTGGCACGCCGCCATGGTTATGCTGTGTGGAGCGGGTTGCGCGCCACAACAGTGTGATGTTGAGTATAGTTTTCTCTATGCTATTTTGTATGCCTTGCTTCCTATTTTCTAAGGAAAGTCCGTATTAGTGTGTGATTTAGGTAATTCCTTCCGGAGTTCATTTTCCTTTCATATCGCGTTCGAATTGGGGGCCTATTGGCACATTGTGGCATCATATGAGACTTCTGATTATGTCTGGGGTGGCTTATTTCCTGAGTAGTTCATACTGGGTGAGACGAGAATTTTTGGATTTAGGATCAGGGCAATGGAAGCATTGGATTAGTAGGATTTTGGCTAAGTTGATCAGAAAATGTTATTGTGGTCTGGTGAGTAAAGTGATGCAAGGTGAATTCAGCAGAGTTATGCAGTTATGTTTGGTTACAGTGTGTAGTGATTGATATGGCAATCTTATGTTGGGAACAATTCGGGCATAAATACCATATGTTGGAATTGGGTTTTAAGGCGTATCTATTGAATAAAAGAGAATAACTTCATAATTGATCAAGCTGATGTGCTCAACTGAGTTGTGGTAGCACGGGAAGGTGCACGAAAAGTTAACCAGTGATTTCAGACTACTCCAGTGAAGTTCTCAGCACGTTCGAGGACGAACGTATGTTTAAGTGGGAGAGAATATAACGACCCAACCGGTCATTTTGAGTTCTAGTGCTCCGTTCAGCAATCGTAGGCCATGAGCAACTTCGTTTTAGGTATTTATGACATGTACGCGTGGTCGGAATTGGATTTCGGGAATTTTAGGGTTAATTTGGAAAGCGGATTCTCATTTCGGAGGCTTAAAGTTGAAAGAATGAACTAGGATGTGAATTTTGAGTAAACGACCTCGGAATCAGGATCTAAAAGTTCCAGCATGTTCGTATGATGATTTCGGAGTTGGGCGTATGCCCGGTTCGGGTTTCGGATAACCCAGGAGCGTTTTGGCGCCTATTGTGGAAGTTAGCATTTTAGAAGAAATTTCGTAAGTTTGGCTTGAAGTGCATTTCAGTGTTATCGATGTCCGTTTGGGATTTCGAGTCTGGGAATATCTCCGTATGGTGATTCTGGAGTTGGGAGCTCGATCAGAAGTGAATTCGGAGGTCCGCAGGTCATTTTGGAACCATTTGGCTAAAGATAGAAATTTGAATGGTTTTGAGAAGTTTGACCGAGAGTTTGACTTTTTGATATCGGGGTCGGATTCCGATTCCGAAAGTTGGAGTAAGTCCGTAATGTTGAATATGACTTGTGTGCAAAACTTGAAGTCAATCGGACGTGATTTGATAGGTTTAAACATCGAAAGTAGAAGTTTGAAATTTTAAAGTTCATAAAGCTTAGATTGGAGGTCGATTCGTGGTTTTAGCATTGTTTGATGTGATTTTAGGCCTCGAGCAAGTCCGTAATATGTTTTGGGACTGGTTGGTATGATTGGTCGGGGTCCAGGGGCCTCGGGTGTGTTTCGGGTGGTAATCGTGCTCTTATTTGAAATTTCAACGTCGTTTCTATGGACATAAATGGGTACCATATTAAGAAAATGAGCTCCAAATTTATTTTTTATTGAACCATTAGATCCGTATGATAATTATGGAGCCATAGCAAAAAGAATCGTCGAATTTGGACTTTGTATGAGGGAGCTATGCTCATTTCCGTGTCAGAAAGAATTGCTGGTTTCTGGTATGAAGATTTGTTCTTCGCGAACGCGAGAGAGGTTACGCGAACGCGAAGAAGGATTCTTGGGTTGACCGGTCAATGCGAAAAATTACCCTCCGCGAACGCGAAGGTCTCCCGCGAGCGCGATGAAGGAATATCGCCTGGATAGTGTTTTAAACCGAGAATTTTAGTATTTTGGGTATATCTTGAGTTCTAGAGCTCCGTTTGAGGTGATTTTCGCGGCATTTTTCTCGTCTCCACAAGGGGGTAAATATATAACCTTTTTTTTAATGTTTCTCCTTGATAATTTCTGTTGGTTTCTATTTTTATCCGTGTTTGGATGGTAGAAATTGGGATTTTGAGCCCCAAAGTTGAAAAATGATAAATCCTTGATTTGAGGGTCAATTCATGGACGAAATTGGATGAATTTCGGGATATAGACCATATGAGTTATGAGTAATATTTATTTTCAATAATTTTCAGAATCCGGGCATGTCGACCCGAGGCCATTTTTGTCAACTTTTCGATCGGAGTTAGGAATCGCTATAAATTAGATTGTAATGAATAATTGAGCATATATTAATGGATTTCCGTAACCATTAGCTAGTTTTGGAGCGTGGTTCATCAATTAGAGTCTTTGGAAGGGCGTGGAATGCCGATTTAGATCTTCGGAGCGAGGTGAGTCTCCTTTCTAATCTTGTGAGGGGGAATTTACCCCATAGGTGAGTTAAATT
>MU723155.1:0-19747 GCA_026770625.1 Nicotiana glauca
CTTCAGATCAATATGATTAACTTCTTATCATCTCAAGGATAATTACTTATTGGATTTGTTTTAACTAACATATGGAATGAACTAACGCGTGTGGATATGGGTTATAACAATATGGATATTTGGCAGTGGAAAATTGTCTTTGGACTTGCCTTATTGAGATCACGGTAATCAACGCACACTCTGGTCTTCCCATCCTTCTTTGGTACAGGCACAACATTAGCTAACCAGGTGAAATACCGGGTGACCCGAAGGACCTTCGCATCAAACTGCTTGGTAACCTCTTCTTTGATCTTCACACTGATATCTGTTTTAAATTTCCTCAGCTTCTGCTTGACTGGAGGGCATGCGGGGTGAGTGGGCAATTTGTGGATCACCAAGTCGGTACTTAAACCCTGCATATCATCATATGACCATGCGAAGACATCTTTGTACTCAAGTAATGCTTTGATTATTTCTTCCATGAGCGGAGCTTCCAAATGGACACTTATTTTTGTTTCCCGAACATTCTCCTGATCCCCTAAATTGATTGCCTCTGTATCATTCAGGTTAGGTTTGGGTTTTTCCTCAAATTGACTTAATTCTTTACTGATNGCATGCATGAAACATCAGTGATACCAGCATAAAAGGGACTGTACAAGAAAGAAAAGAAAGATAAAATAAAGGCTATCATGAATGAAAAAGAAAGGAAATTGCATTTTATTAAAATTGTAAGATAACAAGGTTTAACTCATCCAAACGGACGGAACATAGCATCCGAATTACAACCTTGGAAATAATCCAGATTAAACTGAAAGGAAAATTAAAACTAACTACCACGACTCCCTCCGGGTAGGAAAAGGAGTAGCTTTCCAATTATTAAGCTTGGCACGGGCCCCCACGAACTGCACATCTGCTTTGCTTGGACCTTCGCCTACCTCCACCATATTCACCTCATCAAACAGCTTTTCAAACTTTTCCATCAGCTCCTTGTCGGGTTCCATCATTACAGAATGAAGCATTACCGTTGCTGGGCGCCTCTTAGTACCAGGCCTGACAAAGGAACGGGATAGGCGGGGTATGGGTTTTGGAAGGGTCCATGCTCTCTTTTTCATCTGCTTAGCTCGTCTTATGTCAGTAGTAGTGGGATTAAAGCCTAACCCGAAAGTATCCAAGTTTCCAGAAAGAGATACTGGTTGTATGATGCCTTGTAATGAAGCACCTAAGCCTTTTCCAGGTAAAAATCCATTCTTTATCATTTCTGAAGCCACCATGACAGATGCAACAGCTACTCTGGGCCTAGGAATACATTCTCCTTCCGGAATTTTGGCAACTGACACTGTGTCCAAGACTTGGTAAACCCATGGACCTTTGTCATCCTCAGCTTCATCGAAAGGCATAATGGTATTACATGAATTATCCTCTCCATGCACAACAATTTCCTATCGGTCCCATTCGAATTTGACCATCTGATGCAAGGTAGACGACACAGCTTTTGCGGCATAAATCCAGGGCCGACCCAATAAGAGATTGTAGGAAACAGCCACGTCGAGCACTTGGAACTCCATTGTGAATTCAACAGGTCCTATTGTCAGTTCTAACTCGATGTCCCCGACCGTGTCCTTTCCCCCTCCATCAAATCCTCGCACGCAGACGCTATTCTTTTGGATTCTCTCACTGTCCACTTTTAACTTTTCCAGGATGGAGAGAGGGAAAATGTTTGTACTAGACCCGTTGTCAATTAATACTCGAGTAACCACAGAGTCTTCAGACTTCACTGTGAGGTAAAGTGCCCTACTATGCTCAGTACCCTCCAAAGGCAACTCATCATCGGAAAATTATAACCCTGTTGACCTCGAAAATCTTATTCGCTATCTTCTCCAGATGGTTTACAGATATCTTATTCGGAACATGGGCTTCATTTAGAATCTTCATCAATGCCCGGTGATGCTCGTCTGAATGAATCAATAGAGACACCAATGAAATCTGCGCTGGAGTTTTCCTCAATTGTTCTACAATAGAATAATCTTGCGCCTTCATCTTCTTTAAGAATTCTTCAGCCTCTTCTTCAGTTACGACCCTCTTTACTGGTGCTGGATTGTCTTTGGCTGCTTTAACCTTTCTCAGCTCTTCAGGGGCAAAGCATCTCCCTAAACGGGTCAGTCCATAAGTTTCACAAACTTCTTCTTTAACTTCCTTCCCCTTGTACATCACAGCTGAGTCACCGGTTTGATGATAACCGACTCTGTGCGAGCGCCCTTTACAATCACAACAAGTTTAACAACCACTCCTGGTACTTTAACGGGTTCTTGTTTTACTGCCATCACTAGTTTGCTGACTGTCTGTTCTACTGTGACCAATGCCTTCTCATTAATTACTTTCTCATTTGCTCTGTTCTCACTGGCCCTGATCATCATTACAGTTTGTGAAGGCTTTTTGTACTCTCCTTTTTGTACTAACTCGATCATGTTAGTCTCATGATGGGTTGGTAACGGATTATGAGTGATGTTGGGCGTCTCCGGAGCTTGTACTTCAATCCGGCGAGTATCAATGAGCTCCTGGATGGCCGTTTTCAAATGCCAGCACTTCTCTGTATCAGGCCCTGGGGCACCCGAGAAATACTCACAATTCACCGAATGGTCCAGGTTCCTTGGGGGAGGATTTGGAAATTTGGGTTAAATTGGATTTAACATGCCCAACTGTCTCAGTCTGTGGAATAAGCTGGTATAAGATTCTCCTAACGGAGTGAAAGTCTTCTTCTTTTGCAACCTATCATTCTTGGCAGCAGGGTTGGGTTGAAAATCGGGTCCAGTGGGATTTTTGTAGGCTCTCGGAGGTGTATATGTGTTTTGAGTATGGTAGGTATTTTGTGGTCTGGATACATGCCATGTTGTCTGAGGTTGGGGGTATGTTTGGGCGTGATGGACGGAGAAGTGGGGAACTGGAGGTGGATAGTAGTGTTGTGGCAGGCCATATGGGTTGTTTAGGTAGGTTTGGGGTTGGGGGCGTGGTTTGTGATAATATGGTGATGGACCCCTGGACCATGCTCTTGATTCCACTACTGTAACATCTTCTTTTTTCTTCTTGCCCAATACCCCTCCAGTGCCGCTCTGGATGGCCTGGGTAGTTGCTTTAATCGCTGAATAGTTCATAATTTTGTTAGTCTTGAGGCCCTCTTCCACCATGCTTCCCATTTTTACTACCTCATTAAAAGTTTTCCCAACTGCCGACACCAAATGACTGTAATAAGTAGGCTCCAAAGCCTGCAGAAAATAGTCGACTCCAAAGCCTGCAGAAAATAGTCGACCATTTCGCCTTCCTTCATTGGAGGATCAACTCTGGCGGCCTGTTCTCTCTACCGAAAACCGTACTCTCTGAAGCTTTCCCCTGGCTTCTTCTCAATTTTGGTCAATGACAGCCGGTCCGGAACAATCTCTAAGTTGTATTGAAAATGGCATGCGAATGCCTGGGCCAAATCATCCCAGGTGTACCATCAAGCGTGATCTTGCCGCGTGTACCATTCCAAAGCAGCACCACTGAGACTTTGACTAAAGTATGCCATTAATAACCCATCCCTTCCCCCAGCGCCTCTTATCTTGCTGCAAAATCCCCACAGATGGGCTACTAGGTCACCATGTCCGTCATACAGATCAAACTTTGGTAGCTTGAATCCCGCAGGCAATTGGACGTCAGGAAACAATCATAAGTCCTTGTAAGCGACACTCACCTGTCCTCCTAGACCTTGCATATTTCTGAACAACTGTTCCAAGCTTTTCACCTTTCGTATCATTTTTTCCTGCTCAGGGTTTTTAAGAGGCTTCTCTTCTTCAGCTGAGATATCAAGATGGGGAGTATAAGGATATGGTTCTGGTGGTTTTAAGGTGGGTTCCAGTAGGTAATAGTGGGTTTCCTGGGTTTGAAATAGGGGTTCACTAGAAGATCTCTGTAATGTGGTGGGTGGAGAAGCCATAAACACGGGAGTGGTTGGAGGTGGAGGGCATGGGATTTGTTTGGGTGGGGGAGGTGGTGGTGTTTGGGAAGTAGTTGCATAGTATTGCTGGTAAGCAGGGTAGGCCGGAGAGGAATTAACTGTAGGAGGATCTTGTGGCTGAGCTAATGGTGGGATGTAGATGGGGTTAGCAAGGTAAGCTGGTAGTGGGTGTCCCTTTGCCCAAGCCTGGTACATTTCGGCCATCTGTTGCTTCAACTTATACATTTCCTCTTTCATGGCTTTGACATCCACAACTTATTCCTCCCTAGATGGGTCGACGATGCTTGTTTCTAACTCTTGGTTAACCATTTTTGACTTATCTTTAGAGCGGGTGTTGTATGGGTGGGTTGCCAGAATACCAGTCAACTGAACCACTTGCCTGAACTCATCATCAACAACAATGTTGTTAGCGGTTAGGGCATTAATCAAATAGATAACCGCACATTTGGGGCATGAATGCACCTAGGCAGTTAACGGTTTCTAGCATGCATTTGCTCGACCGCTTGTGTCATTCCGGCTTGACTGTGACATCTTTCTTTTATCCTTGCCTTATTTCTTTTATTTTGTCATTGTTTCTTTGTTGCAGATTTTCCCTTCCCTTTTGTTTTTCTTTTTCTCTCCAGTTTTATTTTATTGCTACGCTCTTCTTTTCATTTTAGCTTTTTATTCTCACTGTATTTTCCTTTTTCATATGGCTATGGTCGGATCCTATAGGGATTTCCTACGCATCGTGACCATGCCCAAATCAGATCAAATGCAATAAATGTAAAAATAGAAATAAAATGTTTTTGGAATTTTCAATTTTACTAATAGCAAGCATTTCAAATACAAGGACTCAAAACTGACGCATGAAGACAACTAACAGACTCTAAACGTCAAGACGGGCTACAAACTCCATCAACAATTATTCCACATTAAAATGAAACTGTAGACTGACTTGAAAAGAAAATACAGACTCAAATAACTGATAAACTCTAATGAAAGAAAATACAGACTCTAATGACGGTCATGCATACATTAAAGCTCCTGGTGCCCGCGGGACATCGTTCGGTCTCGCTGCGGGCCTATGTGGAAGTTCCCCTTGGAGTCTGTCCAGGTCACTCATTATCTGTTTCACAAATATCATCACTGAGGCAAAGAAGGTAGTCTGAGTCATATTCTCGCATATTTGGCATTTTCTGGTGATGTGGTGAGCAATAGCTAGAATTCTTTCTCTGATTATGCCATTTTTTTAAGCAACCGCCCTATCTGTTCGGCCCTGGCTTCCAAAGTTTGCTGATTTCGCTCCTGGAGTTGTTGCAGATCCATTTCTAATTGTGCTAAAGCTGTATAGCAGTGTTCCCTTTCAACCTTGAACGCTTTTTCTTGTTTGCTTATTTTGTTTTCTGCGGTAATGACCTTTTACCTTAATATGGCGACCTCATCATCATGTTCTTCTCTCAGCTACTGAATCATGCGGGCTCGTTCTTCTGCGTTTTTAGCCAACTGTCTTCGAACCCCAGCTAATTCCCTTTTTGCTTTGTTGAGGTTGAAACTGTAATCATTTACTTTTTGCCTTAAATTTTCTATAAGCTTTGCATCTTTGGCACTCCTAACAGGGATTTCGGCTGCTATCTTCATTTTCTGAATTTGGGCTCGTAACGCTTTATTTTCTTTGGCCAATTTCCTTTTCTCTCCCTCGTCAGCCGCAGCTTGCACACTGTTTTCAAACGTAAGGTCTTGGACATATTTTTCTAGCTCGCCTATTTTTACCCTGTACGTATTTTCTTTGTCTAACTAGGCCCACTGCTCTTGCGACGATTCAGCAAACTCCTGGAGATGAGGCCTTTTGGCCGGCCTTCCAAATGCCACGTCCCTTCTATACCAAGTCTGATAATCAGTTGACACTTCTCCTTTGGCTCGATCCCGGACACAAGTATTCACCGTCAAATATTGACATTCGCTCCAGACCTGGCGAACCTTTGCTTCAGGAAATTGGCCGACAGGGCCAATCTCAACCACTTTCAAACTAAGATCATCGTCCTTGGGCACTATCTGGCATCTCCCGAGTTGTCTTAGTACCCGGTACGGGGCGTAAGGCTGAATGCTTCTAAGACCCACCAAGAGAAACTGCGCCCTTGCTGCTGGCATATATATAATTTCATCAACCGACAACCATCCAAATGTCCATTCTTTCTAGTAGTGAGGGACCGAAAGTATGTTGTCCAACCCGTGAATCCTTCCAGCAGATTGACCCCTTTAATCCTTGTGTAAAACTCTTCTATGCAGGTTTTCTCTGGAGACCTGTGACTCAAAAACTGAGGATGATGGCACAAATGCTCGGCCATCCACATTTGTAACAGTAGATTGCATCCCTCGAAGAAGTCTTTCCCGGCCTTGCAGGCTGTAAGAGCACAAAAGATATCGGCTAATATCATAGGTGCGAGAGTGCTTTTGTCTTGAATCATTAGAGTACTGACGACCCCGGCTATTTTTATGTCAATGTTTCCGTCTTTCCTTGGAAATACCACAAGCCCCAGAAAAACCACCATGAAAGCGACACACCTATGCTCCTCCCATTTTTGACGGTTGCCATTACTACGTATCTTGCTTTCCGGATTATTGAATCCCCCGATGTGGCCATATCTATGGTATATGAAGTGTGGGGTGCAAAAACCATTTGCCAGATCTGCATTGTGAACCGTTCTACGTATCTTCAAAGAGTCTAAAAATCTGTGTATAGCTACAGTTCTCGGGGCAACCAAGTATTTGTGCCTTAAAGGAACCTTATCTTTTCCGATGTAGCTAGCTATTTCCTCTAATGTTGGGGTAAGCTCAAAATTTGAAAAATGGAACACGTTGTGTGCCGGGTCCCAACATGTCACTAGCGCTCTGATAATATCTCCTCGAGGCACAATCTCTAGCAAACCGGTAAGCCCTTTCAAATATTTATTGACTTCATCTTGTCTTTCGCCTCCTAAATCATTCCACCACATACGTAAATCCAAAGGGATTTTATGCATGATTGAGAAAGGTTCATTTTGAGTCGTGCTCATCCTGCACATTTATTAAGGCGATTTAATCACTTATTTGACCTAAAAGCAAAAATGACACTATATTTTTTCATTCAAATTCCTATCTTTCAAAAACAAACCCGGTTTTGCAAATACGGCCCTTCAGCTTCGGGTGAAGATTTTAAGGCTGCATTGGCTAACTGGTCAAAATCTTTAACAAATGACCAAATATGGATGTTCTCACAAAATCAACCTTCCGTCGTCCCTTCGGGAGCATTTGGCTATTTTTGTCAAAACGGCATCGCCCGATTTATTTATAAAAAAATGAAAATTTTAACATTTTTGGCTATATTTTTGAAAAGGGATGGTTGGACCTGTCAATGGTTGCCTACGTATCTCACACCCGGTGAGAATCAAACCTGCGTAGTTTGGGCAAATAAACTAGCTATTTTTGAAAACAAGACTCTTTTGACAAATACCTATTTCGAAAACAGGACTCTTTTTTTTTACCAAGCTATTTGAAAATAAAACTCTTTTGTTTCTTTTCTTGTTTTTATTGACAAATAAAACAAACCATTTTTTTTAAGAACAAATTTCCTTTTTCACTTTTTTTTTTCATTTTCCTCAAAAATTTGGCAGAGTTTCGGTACTACTTGGACATTAGTGTTTTCTAAATCATGTAATTAACTCTCTACACTATTATTTCTTTTCACCTTTCCCAAATACTCAAACCGGTCAGCATGTGAGTCCGAGACAAATAAATGCAACAAGTAAAATGCATCATGGTGGTCATTTCATATCCGATTACCTATCCTAGACGGACCCAACCCCTGTGTTGAGTCCCCTAAGTCATATGCACGTGATGCAAACAAGCATTCCTATTAAGGATCCGGCATGGAGTCAAGTTATTCTAGGTTCAAAACTTGGGTACATGTTCTAGACTGTGTACCCGAGCGGACAACTCGAGTCGAGGAGGGGGCTACGTACCGGGAACCAAAAGGCCATCCGGCTTAGTAACTTGTCTGGCCTCTTTCTTATTTCAGGGTATTGACACTAACAAAATAGGGAGTCTCAACCAGTAAGCACATCCCCGGAGGTGAGAAGAGAAGCGTTTCAGCACAGTTTATATACAGTTCAGATAATATCAAAGCAGTAAACATTTAGCACATTAAGCATGAAAACATGTAGAAAAATCAGATATAAACAAATACAACAATTATTTTGAGCTCAAATTTATGAACCCTGAACCGAAGTTCTGGGTTTGCATCCCCAGCAGAGTCGCCAGAGCTGTCACACCTCCTTTTTCCGCTACACCCGCAAGGGCGTAAATGAGTTTTTCCACTTAAAGGACAATCGGAACGGGATTTATTATTAAGATTCAGAGTCTCCACTTGGGAGATTAATGGTGTCCCAAGTCACCGATTGAATCTCGAACCGAGGAAATTATGACTCTGTTAACAGTCCGCGAACCTAAAATCCGAGTAAGAAATTCTGTTAACCCGGGAGAATGTGTTAGGCATTCCCGGATTCCGTGGTTCTAGCACGGTCGCTCAACTATTATATTTGATTTTATCTGATTTCAAAACATGTTCTAACTTATGTGCCTTTTATTTGTAACTCGCTTTTATTATTATTATTATTATTTTTATTTTTATAAGAATTGCAACGTCGTAAAAATGCATCTCAAACCACGTCGCACCAGTGCACCCGTGGTTTTTGACACATCTCGACTTCGTTGAGATTTAGATTTGGGTCACACAAATGTGCACCCGTATTTAGGAAGGTAATATTATTTAAATACGTGCCTAAAGCAACTACGCGTTTGTTATCTTTGGGGAAGACCGCGAAATTCGCTAAACGATCCTCCCGAGTTTCTAAGAATTTCGTAATCAATCACTTATTGAGGGCCCCGCAATTTTGCATTATATTTGGCGAGGCTCGTCTCATTTTTATTTAAAGGTCCACCCTAAAGTAAACTATAATTTTCTATATTATTTGTCTCTAAAAATAAAAATCCTAATTAATTGATATCTTCGAGATTTCGAACAATAAGGTAGAGTTCTCACATCTGACTCACTATTTAACATGAGAGTCCAAATTTACATTAACACAATGACCAAACTTACAACAGGAATTGAATCTACCCTATTTCAAACGAGATTGAGTCCACATTTGCTTGGATAGGGGCGGCCCAATTTGGCTCTTAAAGGAGCCTAAATCCCCTACTGTTTATACGATAGTCAGGCCTAGGAAACAACTTATACCAAATTCAGCTGTTAAGCTGATCGTCTGGGCCTAGCATTTAAGCCCAGAAATACCATTCGAGTTGAATCCACGCTATGCTAGTCATGAATTGAAGATTGGATACAAAGTTACAATGTTATGCCCCTTCCTAATCAATTTGTTAACATGCTCAATGATAATGTCTGAATTCTATTTTTTATTTTTACAATGTGGTTTCTACCTTAGTAAATCAACACACCGAGATCTGATCTAAATTGAACAGTTTAATCATGCTATCGCTATTACTAATTATCTTGGATATGGTAATAATTCCAGTTAACCAATTGAACTTGAACTACACGTGAACATAACTATATTTGTTGAAAACTAAATCAAATCAGAACAAAGCTAGGGAAACTCGAGCAGTCCAGGATTCATACGATTTGACATTAACCATGCTGGACAAATATATCTAAAATCTAGTCAGCCGCAAACACACAACCCAGGCAATACTTCTAAAAAAAAACTAACAGTCCATTTATACAGTTTCAAACACATAATCATACTTAATTACCAAAAATCAAACAGATGTATGAAAATAGGCTTAAGCTATATTTAAACCAACATTAAGATTCAGGAGTCTCAGCAGCCCAATCTAGCTCAGTTAAAATGAAACGTTGAGGTAAAAAATTCTACAACAGAACAAGCTCCAATTTCATTTCATGTTTTGATAGGAAATTTACACGATAGACCTCAAGGAGTGTACCTGTAATGTGAGAGATAAGAAGAATAGAGTATTAGTTGATCAGCAATAATTCGAAACAGCCACAGCAAACACCACAGCAACAACCAGTCAAAATAGGAATGATTCAAACCCAAACCAATCAGAAAATTTATCTGAACACCAACAGCAAAGCAACTAACCCAAATAAACTGAATAACAGCCCAAGACTCGAAAATTCACCCAAATGCCTTCAGAACTGTGCTTAAATGCCTTTGGAATTTCACCAAGGTACAATAACTAGAAAATCAACTCGAGCAGACCCAAATCTATTCAACCAGTCATCAAATACCTTTAAAATGCTTTTAAAACTCGAAATTAGATCAGAAATAGAGAAGTCCAAATATGAATTGAAAAATAACTAGCTAAGTAATGGAACAATACTGTTTTTTTGGTTTTGCTATTAGATTTTTCTATAGTTTTTGGATTTTTTGGATGTTTGAATTTGAAAACTAGATCTGAAAATTAGAGAGCTTTTCGGGGGAAATTTTAGAGGCTAAAAAACTTCTTTCTCAAGCCAAGGGCATGCCCTTTTATAGGCAGAGATGGGGACTTATCAGATTTTTTCATTTTCTTTTTAGTCCTTGTTTATTTTCAGCCTTTAGTCCCTTATTTTTAACTTGCCACACAAGTAAGGCCCTACGATTATGGAAATTTACCCTAAAGTCTTGTTCTTAGCATGTTCCAGGGCCTTCATTTCAGTTTCTAACAAATTCTAAGCTTCTGAATTTCCTATCTTGCCCTCACTATCTCCTTGAATTACCCCCCTTGTTCAACTGACTTTATTAACATCCGAACAACCCTTTAACTATCCTAATTATACTTAGACTAACTACTTAAAATTAATTAGCTGCTAAGAGCAGGTTAACACTAATCAAAGGCTCAAACCAAATTGATCAATCACTTCTGAATATGAATTAATTAGAAACTACAGACCATTAAAACATCATAATGTCAACTGGAATGGCAGGATTTAACAGAAATGAAAAGGAACAGCAATCATTAGAAAGAAAAATGCAAATTAACCTACATACTAATTAGTTCCACTAATAAAGAACAAAAATTAGACTAATGACGAGACTAGACTTATATTATCAATTAGCACAAAAGCACGAAGAAATAAGAAAACCCCAGGGGAAAAACTTACTGAAAGAAACTCTAGTCAAACAACTTTTCAAATTCAGGTGACAATTGAACGCCCTAGATGGTTCAACCTTCATGGAAAGGGTGAGAGTATCACATTATGCTAATCTGGTACAATTTGGTGTATTTAGGGTTTCGCCAGAAAAACTTCAACTGAAGATTCGAACCGTTCCAGCCACATTCGAGACAAGTGGTTATGGGGGTTGTGTAGAGGAGGCTTAGGCGGTTATACGGTGTTAATTTGGTGGTGATTGGGGACGGTGGCGTTTTGGCCGGAAAAATTTTAAATGAATATTCGACAAGCTGGGATAGGTTTTGAAGGAAACAATTTGCAGAGTTGAGATGAGGGAGAAGGGAGGATCATGGGGTGTCATTTTGGGGTGGATTGGAGTGACCGGCGTTCGCCGGCGGCGGCTAGGGTTTGACTGTTTCAAGGGTTTTGGGTGGGATTTGAAAGAAATCATGGCCGGATATGGAAAGGGGGTGTAAAGAAGAGGTGACAGTGGAATTTTGGCGGTCATTGGATGCCGGCCGCCGCCGTGGGACGAATTCCGGCCGCGGCTCAGGGCGGAGGGACGGCGGAGGCAGTGTGCTACAGGGGTACGAGGAAGGGGTTTGTGTCGTTGATTTTGTGAGGGATTTATGACACTTTTATTAAAATGCAAGATCAAATCTGGGCCATCGGATGAAGGTGAATGGATGGCCTGGATTTGATTTGGCATTTGTAACTCAAAACGACGTAGTATGGTCCCTATACTACGTCGTTTCATTTGTCTCAAGGGCATGAGCATCTGGACCGGGTAATTTAATTGGGTTGGGCGAAAATGAATTGGGCTAGACCATTTTGGCCCAATTTTGAGTCTTTTAAGACCAGCTCATTTTCAATTGCTTTTGTTTTTATTTCTTTATTTCTTTTATTTATTTTTTTGTATTTCCTTTTTTTTGGTTGTATTTTTCCTAATTTTATAGAAAAATGCAAAAAATTAAAATGAAACCTAATTTATTGTCAAAACTAATCTAATTAATTCCTACAAAATTAATTAAATTCTATTTAAAAGTAGACTCAATAATTAACAATTAAAAATGCAAAAACGGACTATTTTGTTATTTTCTTTTAAATTTTGTTCTACAAACGACTTAAACTACTAAGTAATCCTTAAAATATGAAATTAGATCCTAAATACAAATATCATGTGTATTTTTTATATTTTTCATGATTCAGACAACAATAAACATGCACAAACCAAGGCCATCAATTAACAGGAAATGCCACAAAATCCCTAAATTGCAAATAATGAAAAGGAGTTATTTTATTTTGAATTTGTGGGAGTAATTCATATAGGGCAAAAATTACGTGCTCACACATCTCATTATTAGCTTACTTTACTAGTTGATTTTTTTTTCGCACTGTCTTTAATTTTGAAAAGAGCTCCGATGTTTCAAACAATTATGAGTTTAATCAAAGCATTTCAATTTATCATATATATCGTGCTTATTATTTTCTCTATCATTTACTCTATTTTTATACAGCATTACTATTACTTATCTTGACGATGAACCAATAATTGTGACTTGCAACAAAACAATGCAACAAATGTACATAGACTCAGAAGAAGATGAGATACCTGAAGAGGTCATCAGAGAGGTCGAGAATTTTGAGAATATACCTAAGTCCAACCTGGAAGAAACTGAGGTCATTAATTTGGGAGATACAAAAAATGTCAAAGAAACTCGCATCAGTGTTCACTTGTCGCCATCAGAAAAGGAAGAATATACAGAATTTTTAAAGGAATATGAAGACATATTCGCCTGGTCGTATGATGATATGACCGGTCTCAGCACATCCATTGTAGCTCACAAACTACCATAGATCCAACCTGTCCGCCGGTAAAGCAGAAGCTCAGGAAATTCAAACCCGGCATGAGTTTGAAAATCAATGAAGAGGTTACCAAGCAAGTCAAAGCCAAGGTTCTCAGGGTGGTAGAGTATCTGACATGGTTAGCCAACATCGTGCCAGTACCAAAGAAGGATAGGAAGGTTAGAATCTGTGTTGACTACCGGGATCTTAACCGGGCCAGTCCCAAAGACGACTTCCCCTTGCCAAACATACCCATTCTTATCGACAACTGCGCCAAGCTTGAGTTACAGTCTTTTGTTGATTGTATCGCCGGATACCATCATATATGGATGGATGAGGAAGATGCAGAGAAAATGGCTTTCATCACGCCGTGGGGAATGTATTGTTACAAAATGATGCCATTTGGGTTGAAGAATGCTGGCGCCACCTATATGAGAGCCATGACTACTATCTTTCACGACATGATACAGAAGGAGATTGAAGTATATGTGTACGACGTCATCATCAAATCCAAGAAAGCCATTGATCATATGAGAGACTTGAGAAAGTTCTTCAACAGACTGAGGAGGTACAATCTGAAACTGAATCCCGCCAAGTGTGCATTTGGGGTTCCTGCTAGAAAACTACTAGGTTTCATCGTGAGTCGTCGAGGAATAGAATTGGACCCATCAAAAGTCAAAGCCATTCAAGAATTGCCATCGCTAAAGAACAAGAAGGACGTGATGAGTTTCTTGGGAAGACTCAACTATATCAACCGGTTCATAGCTCAGTCCACGATCATTTGTGAACCCATCTTTAAAATGCTAAATAAAGACGCTGCTACTAAATGGACTGACGATTGTCAGAAAGCCTTCGACAGAATCAAGGAATACCTATCAATGCAACCAATCTTGGTTCCGCCCGAGCCAGAAAGGCCTCTATTGCTTTACCTCGCAGTTTTTGATGGAGCATTCGGTTGTGTTCTGGGACAACATGATGAAACGGGGAGGAAAGAGCAATCCATATACTATCTCAACAAGAATTTCACCCCATACAAGGCCCAGTATTCTTTATTGGAGCGCACCTATTGTGCTCTGACTTGGGTAGCTCAGAAATTGAGGCATTATTTCTGTGCCTACACTACTTATCTCAAATCCAGGATGGACCCGCTGAAGTATATCTTCCAGAAGCCCATGCCCACTGGCAAATTCACCAAGTGGCGAATCTTGCTAAGTGAATTCGACATTGTTTACGTGACTCAAAAAGCAATCAAGGGCCAAGCCATAGCAGATCACCTTGCCGAGAATCTTGTTAGCGGAGAATACGAACCCCTGGAAACTTATTTTTCTGATGAAGAAGTGTCCTTTGCAGGAGAAGATATTGCAAAATCCTATGATGGTTGGAGATTGTTTCTCGACGGATCTGCAAACGTCAAGGGAGGTTGAATAGGAGCGGTCCTAGTATCAAAAACCGGCCAGCATTACCCGGTATCCGCCAAGCTTAGATTCCCCTGCACAAACAATATGGCCAAATATGAAGCTTGCATCCTAGGGCTCAAAATGGCCATTGACATGAACATTCAGGAGTTACTAGTAATCGGGGATTCAGACCTGCTCATACATCAAGTTCGAGAAGAGTGGGCCACCAAAAACTCCCTACTTGCATCACATACAGGAGTTAAGGAAAATATTCACAAAGACAGAATTTCAGCATGTCCCCAGGGTCCAAAACGAGTTCGCTGACGCATTAACTACTTTGTCATCCATGATCCAGCAACTAGATACGAATTTCATTGATCCCATCCCAGTAAAGATTTATGATCCGCCAGCTTATTGTGCTCACGTTGAGGAAGAAGTGGACGGAAAACCATGGTTCCACGACATCAAAGAGTACTTGACAACAGGAGAATATCCAGAGCTTGCCAACGCTACTCAGAAGCGCACACTTCGGAGATTATCCAACAACTTCTTTCACAGTGGGGGAATCCTGTACATGAGGACTCCCAATCTGGGTTTATTGAGTTGCGTCGAAGCAAAAGAAGCATCCGGACTATTGGACGAAGTGCACACAGGGACTTGCGGGCCGCACATGAAAGGTTTTGTTTTAGCAAAAAAGATACTTCGAGCAGGTTACTTTTGGATGACTATGGAAATAGATTGTATCCAGTATGTTCGCAGGTGCCATCGCTGTCAAATACATACAGATATGATAAAGGTGCCTCCAAACGAGCTTACTGCAACAAGCTCACTGTGGCCATTCGCCGCCTGGGGGATGGACGTCATTGGACCTGTCGAGCCTGCCGCATCAAACGGGCACAGGTTTATCCTGGTGGCAATTGATTATTTTACTAAATGGGTTAAAGCAGCGTCATATAGAGTAGTGACCAAGAAAGTTGTGATAGATTTTGTCCATGACCGTATTGTTTGCCGATTCGAAATTCCGAAATCAATCATCACTGATAATGGTTCCAATCTCAACAGTGATTTGATGAAAGTAATGTGTGAGACATTCAAGATTAAACACAACAACTCTACAGCCTACATGCCTCAGATGAATGGAGCTGTAGAAGCAGCCAACAAGAATATCAAGAAGATACTAAGGAAGATGGTCGAATGTCACAAAAAAGGAATGAGAAGTTATCATTCGCCTTACTAGGATACCGCACCACGGTCCGCACATCGACCGGAGCAACTCCCTACATGTTGGTTTATGGTACAGAAGCGGTCATCCCCGCCGAGGTAGAAATTCCCTCCTTGGGGGTCATACAAGAGGCAGAGTTGGACGACGCAGAATGGGTGAAAGGTCGCTACGAGCAGTTAGCCCTTATAGATGGGAAAAGGATGAATGCAGTTTGCCACGGTCAGTTATATCAGAACAGAATGTCCAGAGCCTTCAACAAAAGAGTTAAGCCAAGGAAGTTTACACCAGGGCAGTTGGTGCTAAAGAAAATATTCCCACATCAAGATGAAGCCAAAGAAAAATTCTCTCCCAACTGGCAAGGTCTGTACATGGTTCATCGGGTTCTAACTGGGGGAGCCCTTATTCTTGCAGAAATGGACGGAGAAGTTTGGCCAAAGCTAATCAACTCAGATGCAGTGAAACGATACTATGTATGATTTCTTTATGATGTAATTTGAACTACGCCTGACCTGATTCCCATTTAAGAGGGGATACGTAGGCAGCCCTATGGGTTCGGTCACAATTTAATAAAAATTTCATTTCCCCCTATTATTGGAACTGGGGCAGAATTTTGAGGAGGACCCTCAAAATTCCGAAGTTAGTCTTCAGCCACTCATCGCCAGGGATGTCAGCTCAGTAAACTGGGGCAGAATTTTGAGGAGGACCCTCAAAATTCCAAAGTCGATTCTTTAGTCATTCAGCGCAGCCGTCAGAAGTGTCATCCCAGTAAACTGGGGCAGAATTTTGAGAAGGACCCTCAAAATTCCGGAGCAGGAGAGGTTGCAATGTCTCGAACCACGTCACAGTCGTTGGTTCAGCTAAAAGAAAACTATTTTTGTACTTATGATATGTTTACTAAATCATGCATAATTATTGTCCGAACTGCCGCTGTTTAACAACGCTAACCTGATGATACGCAACTCCAGGATTCAAGGGAAAACGAACTAACCTTTCCCCCTCTTACGAAACTCACGATTTTCTTTAGATGCAGGCACCCAAGTCGCAAAATTACCGAATATATTATGCAATCGCATTGAACCGTCACACATATTCACATTTGCTATCCGCACGCAATATCCCCAGTAGCCGCAATATCAGAATCAGCTACCAGCAATCAGCTAAGAATTTTTACTTACTATTCGCTTGTATCTCATTGCATATGTCTACTGTTCTGCCTTTTGAGACTAAGCATTGTCTCCATCTGCATTCTTTGCATTGCATAAGGCTACCTTTCTACCTTCCGCGACTAAGCGTTGTCGCCATCCTGCATTATCTGCATTGCATAAGGCTACCTTTCCGCCTTCTGAGACTAAGCGTTGTCTCCATCTGCATAATCTGTATAAGGCTACCTTTCTGCCTTCCGAGATTAAGCGTTGTCTCCATCCTGCATTATCTGCATTGCATAAGGCTACCTTTCTGCCTTCCGCGACTAAGCGTTGTCGCCATCCTGCATTATCTGCATTGCATAAGGCTACCTTTCTGCCTTTCGCGACTAAGCGTTGTTGCCACCCTACATTATCTGCATTGCATAAGGCTACCTTTCTGCCTTCCGAGACTAAGCGTTGTCTCCATCTGCATTATCTGCATAAGGCTACCTTTCTGCCTTCCGAGACTAAGCGTTGTCTCCATCCTGCATTATCTGCATTGCATAAGGCTACATTTCTGCCTTTCGAGACTAAGCGTGTCACTATCTGCATTATCTGCATAAGGATACCTTTCTACCTTCCGAGACTAAGCGTGTCTCCATCCTGCATTATCTGCATAAGGCTACCTTTCTGCCTTCCGAGGTTAAGCTCTACTTCCACTTGCATGGCTGAAATACTGCCACTTTATCTTTCTTGCATGGCTGAAATATCGCCAAACTTTATTTAAATTCTACATCGGCTGAAATATCACCAAACTTTATTTAAATTCTATATCGGCTGAAATATCGCCAAACTTTATTTAAATTCTACATCGGCTGAAATATCGCCAAACTTTATTTAAATTATACATCGACTGAAATATCGCCATTTACGCTTTTGCATCGGCTGAAATACCACCAAATCCTGCATTTCATGGGCTGAAATACCGCCAAACTGTCCGAAGGCGTCATTGTTCGGAGGCATCATCCTCATAGCCCGAGAACACCATGCCATGGCCCGAGGACCCCACTTTATATTCTGCACATTATTATTCAATGGCATAATGGTTCGGAGACACCATTATCATAGCCCGAGAACATCATTTTATAGCCTGCGAATCCTTTAATTCTGCGCTTCATGGCCCAGGACATTATGGTCCGAGGACGTCATCCTAACCGTCCAAGGACAGCATTCATGGTCCAATGGGAACTTGCATCATGTTTAAGTTTATGCACAATATACGCCTATATTGCTCACTTACAGGTACACCGCCTAGCAAAGGTCATCTCAGTAGGAGCGATCCCGCTCCAGGCCCCGCCGCCGATCGAGTTTCAGATACCTCTTGCCCCATAAACATCGTGCCCGTCTCTTTCGAATCACCGTCGGCATATTCCGTCAATGGTTCCTGAACTACATACGGCCTAAATCCTGTAAAACCTGGGATATGTAGGCAGCTCAGAAACCAGAGCTCGGTCAAATGCTTTCCAAATTGCCGCTTCCGGTCAAAATTGGCCATCATATCTTTAGCCGACAACTCTTTCATCCTTCCCGGGTAAAGAGGGGCAGCTATTGATACCCAATTTTTGCCTAAGTATTTTTTATACCCAAATATTTCCAAAATAGCATATTGATGCATATATAAGCACACCCAAGAGTTTTGGCATTTTTAATGATTTTAAACCCAATTTATTGCCTATTTTAATACGATAAAATCCAATAATTATTCCCAAAATTATCATTTTAGTGAATAATTCATTTTATTTTCACATTTACACCAAAATATAATTAAGATAATTTTTTGCATATTTTTACAAATTCATTAGGTATTTTTAAAAGCTAAAATGCATATAATTACAATTATAACCTATCCTGTAATTTATGGCATTTTATGTTTATAAAATTAATCCCAATATTTTTTAATTAATATTTATATAATACTTATTTACCCAGTACTCTCAATTTGTTTTTAAAAATTTGTATTACTATTTTTATAAAAAAAAATTAAAAGAAAAATTGGCTATTTACGATTTGGCCTCAATTGCAATTCAATTATAGCCAAATTGGCACCTCTATTCAACCCAATTCAGCCCCAAAATTGAGCTCAAATCACCCCAGCCCAGTTTCATCCTAACCCGACCCAATACCCATTTAAACCAAACTCGCCTGTTTTCTTCTAATCTGAGTCGTTGATCATTTTGATCAACGACCCAAACCTCCCCTTTCTTTTTTTAATTCCAAACGACCTCTAACCCTAACCATTATCCACCAAACGCCACCCTTGAAACCTCTCATCTCTGAAATGCTCTCTAATCTCTCATGAACCCTAGCCGCCACTGTGATCACGTGATTTTTGCCCTACATATAAGTTATTCCTATAAAATTCAAACAAAAGATTTTTTCTTATATTTTTACAATTTTTGTGAATTTTTTGAATTTTGTGCCTGTTATTTGTGCATGTTAAGTCATAACTAAAATACAAAAAATATGCATTTGCAGTTAGGAATTTAATTTCACATTTTTAATATTAAGTAGGTATTAATTCATGTTAGAACAATTTGAAGAAAATTACAAAATAATAGTTTTAGGCCATTTTAATTGATAATTGTTGCAAATTTAATTGATAATTGATTTTTGAATAATTTTAGGAGTTAAATAACTTAGTTAGGTTTTTGTTTTAATCAGAAAAATACAAAGTAAAATACAAAAATACAAAAGTGAAAATGAATGTAAAAATACAAGAATTAAAAGAAAGAAACAAAAAATAAAGGAAAAACAAAAAGAAAATTGTTTGTATAAGAGCCACTTGGGCTTTCGTTTTGCTGGCCCGAATGGCCAATACCCGCCCAGGCCCAATTACTTACCCCACCTGATACGGCCCCCTTCAAACAAAATCATCTGAGCCCTTAATGGAAGTTGATCCAATGACTAGCATTTGTTTGTGACTAAATAATATTGTCTAAAAATATAACCCTAAAAATAATACAAACCCCAAAACATATA
>MDKF010082410.1:0-15152 GCA_026770625.1 Nicotiana glauca
TTATGCACACAAGTGAGGAAAAACACATAAAGATCCCCTAAGGATTCTACAGGTCGGCACAAGGCTCCAAACACGACAATTAACCAAAATTATGATGATAACAAATAATTTCAGTCAAATACGTGGTAAAAATCAACAACCGGGACGGACCAATTCACAGTCTCCCAACGGTGCTCTACCCCACGCCCATATCCGGCATGCAAGTCACCTCAATACAACACTATGATGTGCAAATCCGGGGTTTCAAACCCTCAGGATATCATTTACAAGTATTACTCACCTCGAATCGGTGAAATCTCTAGCTCGCGATGCCTTTGCTCTCAATTCGGCCTCCACATGTGTCGAATATAACCAAAATCATAGCGAATGCATTACAACAAGCTAAGGGGACAATGGCCAATCGAAAACAATCGAAAAATATCAAAAATCTCAAAACTAGCAAAACCCGATCCCCGGGCTCACTTCTCGAAAAATTACGAAACTTACATTACCGGATTCCTCGTCTCGCCATGATTTCATACATACCAAGAACTCCCAAATTCGAGCTCAAATGACCTATCAAATTCCAATTTGAAATTGTCAAAAACTCAAGCCCTAGTTTTACCCCTTTTTGGTGAATTTCAAACAATTTCCATGTTAAATCTAACATAATCTCGTGTATTTAGGCTAAGGAACTTATCTCCAATCAAGCCTCCTTGAATCCCTCTTCAAACAGCTCTCCCAAGCTCCAAAATCGCTCAACAATGGAGGAAAAATAACATAGGCTCGCGGATGAAATATTAATTAAAAACCTTCTGCCCAGGTCGATTTTCGCTTCTGCGGATTCAATACCACTTTTGTAGCTTCCGCTTATGCGGTCAACGTCCGCTTTTGCGGACCTTTCACTTAAGGAAACTATCCACTTCTGCGGCCACACAACCGCTTCTGCGGTTACCGCTCCTGCGGTCTCTTTCCGCTTCTGCGGACTTTCGCTTAAGGAGCATAACTACTTCTGCGGTCCAAAACTCGCACCCGCGATACCGTTCCTGCGGTCAAGACTTATTCTTATGAGGAAACTGCTGAACCCTCACCTTTTCACACCTACGGAGCTTCTTCCGCTTCGGCGAAGCCGCATCTGCGGTCTCCCTTTCGCAGATGCGGAAATACCTGCTGCAACAAAAACTAGCAAAACTTCCAACTTCAAATTCTCTCGTTCAACCACCCGAATTCACCCCGAGGCCCCCGGGACCTCAACCAAAAGCACAAACACGATATATTACCTTATTCAAAATTGCCCGAATCATCAAAACGCATCGTTAACATCAAAATCCTAAATTTTTATCAAATCAAAGCCTAAGTTTCTTAAAAACTTCCGAATTGCACATTCGATCAAAAGCCTGACCTAAACACCTCCGAATGACCTGAAACTTTGCGCGCATATCCAAAATCACTTAATGGAGCTACTGCAACTCTCAAAATTCCATTCCGACCCTTGGATCGAAATCTCGCCTATCAACTAGAATCCGCCAAAATTCAAACTTCGCCAATTCAAGCATAATTCTACACCGGACCTCTAAATTCAATTCCAATCGCACTCCTAAGTCAAAAATCATCCCCTGAAGCTAACCAAATCACCGGAATTCACATTCGAGCCTTCTAACTATATAGTCAACTTTCGGTTGACTTTTCCAAAACAAGCTTTCCTTCAAAGAGACTATGTGCCTCATTTCCAACTAAAACCAATTCAATTTTATCCGATCAACTCAAATACTAATATTAAAACATAGAACAACATAATTGGGAGAAATGGGGTAGTAACTCACGTGACAACGGGCCGGGTCGTCACACACCAGTTAAAGATTAGGGATTCATCCATTCTTAAGACAACTTTCACGATCCGATTTATGAGTTCCTTGTAATGTCTTTTAGGCTGACCAATGCCCCAACAATGTTCATACATTTGATGAACAATGTATTTTGGCCTAATCTTGACTCATTCGTTATTGTATTCATTGATGATATCCTAGTGTACTCTCATAGCTAGGAGGAGCACCTCGAGCATTTGAGAGTTTTATTGTAGTGGTTGAGAGAGGAGAAGCTTTTTGTGAAGTTCTCCAAGTGTGCATTTTAGCTCAGTTCAGTGGTGCTCTTAGGGAACATGGTGTCCAGTGAGGGTATTCAGGTTTACCCGAAGAAGATAGAGGCAGTCCAGAGTTGGCCTAGGCCATCCTCAGCCATAAAGATTCGTAGCTTTCTTGGTTTGGTGGGTTATTACCGTTAGTTCGTTCAAGGATTTTTATCTATTGCATCAATCTTGACCAAATTGACCCAAAAGGTTACTCCTTTCAGGTGGTCGGATGAGTGTGAGGTGAGCTTTTAGAAACTCAAGACTGCCTTGACCATAATTCTAGTTTTAGTGTTGCCATCAGCTTCAGGCTCATATGAAATATATTGTGATGCTTCTCATATCGATATTCGGTGTGTTTTGATGCAGCAGTGTAGAGTGATCGCTTATGCTTCTCGTCTATTGAATCCCTATGAGAAGAACTACCTTGTTCATGATTTGAAGTTGGCTGCCATTGTTCATGCGTTGAAGACTTGGAGGCATTATCTCTATGGTATGTCTTGTAAGGTGTTTACTTATCATCATAGCCTCCAGTACTTGTTCAAATAAAAGGATCACAATTTGAGGCAGCGTAGGAGGTTCGAGCTGCTAAAGGACTATGATATTACTATTTTGTACTATCCGGGAAAAACCAAAGAGGTGGCCAACACCTTGAGTAGAAAGGCAGTGAGTATGGATAGTCTTGCATTTCTTCATGCTAGGGAGATACCTCATGCGGCTGATGTTCATGCTTTGGCCAATTGGTTTATGAGATTGGATATTTTGGAGCCCAGCCGGCTCATAGCTTGTCTGGTTTCTCCGTCTTCCTTGTTTGATCGTATTAGAGAGCGCCAGTATGATGATCCTTATTTGCTTGTCCTCAAGGACAAGGTTCTACATGATGATACCAGAGATATGACTATTGGTGATGATGGGGCATTGAGGATGCAGGGCCGGAAATGTGTGTCTAATGTAAATAGGCTTCGAAATTAGAAGAGGCCCATAGTTTGCGGTATTCCATCCATTTGGGTGCTGCGAAGATCTACTAGGATTTGAGACAACACTTTTGGTGGAGGACAATAAAGAAAGATATAGTGGGGTTTGTATCTTGGTGTCTCAATTGTCAGCAGGTAAAATATGAGCATCAGAGACCGAGTGGCTTGCTTCAGCAGATAGAGATTCCAGAGTGGAAGTGGGAGGGGATCACCATGGATTTCGTAGTTGGACTCCCATGGACTTTGAGAAAGTTTGATGCTATTTGGGTGATTGTGGATCGGCTGACCAAGTCCACGCACTTCATTCCTGTGTGTACTACCTTTTCTTCAGAGCGGTTCGCTGAGTTTTATATCGGAGAGATTGTTTGCCTGTATGGTGTCCCGGTTTCCATCATTTTAGATTGAGGTACTCAGCTTACATCAGAATTTTGGAGGGTCGTGCAACGAGAGCTGGGCACTCAGGTTGAGTTGAGCACAACTTTTCACCCTCAGATGGACGGACATTTTGAGTGCACTGTTCATATATTGGAGGACATGTTATGCGCTTGTATCATGGATTTTTAGGGTTCATGGGACCAGTTTCTGCCACTCGCAGAGTTTGCATATAACAACAGTTATCAGTTGAGTATTCAGATGGCTCCGTATGAGGCTTTATATGGGAGACAGTGTAGATCTTCAGTAGGTTCGTTTGAGCCAGCAAGGCTAGGCTTTTGGGTACAGACTTAGTACAGGATGCTTTGGACAAGGTAAAAGTGATTCAGGAGCAGTTTCATACAGCACAGTCAAGACAAAGAGTTATGCTGATAGAAAGGTTCGTAATGTGTCTTATATGGCTGGGGAGAAGGCTCTACTGAAGGTTTCACCCATGAAGGGTGTTATGAGATTTGGGAAGAAGTTCAAGCTGAGCCCTCGATTCATTGGGCCATTTGAGGTGCTTCGAAGGATTGGGGAGGTGTCTTATGAGCTTGCTATGCCACCTAGCTTGTTAGGTGTACATCAAGTATTTCATGTTTCGATGCTCTAGAAGTATATCGACAATCCGTCTCATGTCTTGGATTTCAGCACGGTTCAGTTGGAGGGTAATATGACTTAGGATGTGGAGCCACAAGCTATTTTGGAGTGGCAGGTCTGAAAGTTGAGATCAAAGGATATAGCTTCAGTGAAAGTGCAGTGGAGAGGTCAGCCCATGGAGGAGGCTACTTAGGAGAACGATCGAGAGATGCAGAGCAGATATCTACATTTATATGAGGCTTCAGGTATGTTTCTAGACTCATTCGAGGACGAACTTTTGTGTAAGAGGGGGAGGATGTAATGACCGGCCGGTCATTTTTAGAGTTATATCCCCATTCCCCCGTTTCTTCTTTGTTTTGTGTTCTTCAGCTGTATTTCATCGTATCATGTTGGTTGGCTCGGGTTCAGAGTGGTTTCAGTGTGGAATGAGACACTTAGTCTCCTATTTAGAATCTTAAGTTAGAAAAGGTCAACTGGATATTGACTTATGAGTAAACGATCTTGGATATGGATTTTTATGGTTCGGTTAGCTAGGTGATTTTAGACTTGGAAATGCATACGAAACATGTTTTGGAGGTTTGTAATAGAATTAGGCTTGAATTGGCGAAAGTTGGAAGTTGGTAATTTAGCGAGTTTGGTCGGTAGTGAAAAATTTTAAATTGGGGTCGGAATGGAATTTCGGAAGTTAGAGTAGGTCCATGGTGTCATTTTTGACATGTGTGCAAAATTTTATGTTATTCGTAGGTGATTTGATAGGTTTCGATGTCGTTTGTGGAATTTGCCAAGTTTAGTAGTTCTTAGGCATGAATCCGAGGGTAATTTGGTATTTTGATGTTGTTTTAAGTGTTTTGAAGGTTTGACTAAGTTTGTATATTGGTGTATGACTTGTTGGTATTATTGATTAGGGTCCCAAAGGCCTCGGGTGTGTTTTAGAGGGTTAACAGATTGATTTTCAGTGGTTGAAAGCTACTGAAATTGCTGGTGTAAATTCTGCTAGTGTTTTCGCACTTGCAGAATGGGAGCCGCAGGTGTGTGGTTGTAGGTGCGGGAGGTGGAGCGTAGATGCGGAAAATGGGAGGCTAAGGTTGGAGCGCATGTGCGAAGGCTTGGACGCTCCTGTGAGCCCGCAGATGCGAGACTTGGGGCACAGGTGCGAAAGTGGGGAGTTAAGTCAATTTCGCAAGTGCGATGATTTTGACTACAGGTGCTGTCCCGCAGGCGAGGAAATGGGCCACGTGTGAGAAAAAACCTGGGCAGAAAGTATAAATTGCACAGTTCGTGAATTTCGGTCCATTTTTCACCATCTTTAGTCGATTTTGAAGCTTTTGGGAGTGATTTTGAAGAGTTATTCAAGGGGTTATCTGTGAGGTAAGTTGCTTGAGCCCTAATACTCGTATTTATGGTGATTTCCTGTTGTTTAATCATTTAATTAGTGGAAATTATGAGTGAAAATGAGGGGTTAGGGCCTTGGGATTTTGAGAGTTTGATTTGAGGATTTGAGGGACCATTTGATGTTGGATTTTTGATGAATTTGGTATGGGTAGACTCATGAGTGAATGGGTTTCCTAGTTTTGTGGCTTTTTCGGATTTTGAGACTGGGCTCAGAGGCCGGGTTTGAACTAATTTCGGGTTCTTGGTCTAATTTGATGGCTTTTCTTGTGGAATTCATTCCATTAGCACATATTGATGGTATTGTACTGGTTGTGAATAGATTCGGAGCATTTGGGGGCTGAGTCGAGAGGCAAGAGCATCTCGTAGTAGATATTTGATCGATTTGAGGTAAGTAACGATTGTAAATCTAGTCCTGAGGGTATGAAACCCCGAATTTAGTATCATGTGACTATTTTGAGGTGACGCACATGCTAGGTGATGAGCGTGTGAGTGTGAACTGTTGGGGATTGTGACTTGGTCCATCCTGTATCTACTGTAATGTTGAATATTTTGTTGAAACTACATGCCTCTCACTTGTTTTAGAACTGTAAATCAGGTTGGATGCCATGTTTAGGCCTTATGCCAGTGTTGTTTTGACCTTAGAGGTCTTTTATTACTATCCTCTCATTGTTTCGATTGAAAATCTATACTCAGTTATGTTATACTTATTGATTTCATAACTCAGTCTTTATTGCTCCGTTTTGATGCATATAAATATTGTTTTGGGCTGAGAACCCTATTTTTACTGAGAGCCCGAGTGGCTTGAGAGGTTTATGAATGAGTGAGGACGAGGGCCTGATTTGTGAGGATATTTATGGGATTGGGCTGCATGCCACAAAATATTTGATATAGGTCGAGGGCCTGATTGATTTATACCATGAGTTGGATTGTTATAGCTCTTGGGCTGAAGGAGTCCCTCCGGAGTCTGCACACCCCCAGTAAGAGCAGGTACCTACTAAGTGCGAGTGCCGGGAGCCGAGTGCTGAGTGCTGAGTGACTGGGAGGTATGAGTGATGGTGAGGCATGTCCAAGGGGCTATATACGAATGACTGTGAGATTTGTACGAGGGTATGTAGACGGGTGATGTTTTGCCCGAAGGGCGATTTATGATTTCACCATTTTTGCTCACCTTTGTATTGGGCCTTTGTTTGAAAAATGTTGAAAAATATCTTTAATGTTATAAATATAGTTCTATTTATGGTAAATGTCTATATTTAGAGAGATTCTAGGGTTTATTACTTGGTGGCTAAGTCACTCTCTCCATATAAATAGAGGGTTCTATTCTATTGTAATTCATCTTAAAATCAATAAGAATTCTCTCTACCTACTTTTCTTTGCAATGATGTTCTTCTTGTTTTATTGTTCATAACACGTTATCAGCACGAGACTCTAACCAATTGAGTAGAAGTTTTGGGATTGAGAATAATGATTATCAATAATTCTATAAACTTCCTTCATGATTAAATTTTGATTTAAGGTAAGTATTTTACTGTATTTTTCTCTTTAATTCTATGCTTTGATTTTAAATACAAGCAAAGACAACAAAGTTTGATTATAACTCTAATGGAGTTTGTAAGAAATTATAACCACTTGAAGTGGTAAAATTTCTATGTCTTGCCATGATCAAATTCATGTATGATTGTGGGCAAAGAATTGAAAACTCGTCCCATTGAATTTGCTCCATTCTCATTCCCTTAAGAGAATGTGATAGCAGTATGCGATAAGTCTGAAAGAAGACAAAATTATTACTATGAATGTATCAATGGATATAGATGTGGCAATAGATGAAATTATAATCGTCATTATTTGTGGTAATGAGAACAATAAGGATTCTCAAAATAATCTTTTACTCTGTGAAAAATATTTGTCATCAATTTGACATGAGATTTTGTAAAGCACATATAGATGATTATGGTCCATTCATGATGTGAATGTGACAACATCTGATTTATGAATACATTTACATTCTTCAAAGAATATGAACGTGCTAGTGGTAGTGAATATTATGTACTCACCTCTAAAAGGAGGTTTGAGATGATATAAGAATGGCATGAATGGTCATTGGTCACGTACCTATTGTACGTCAAAATATTTTGGCATTGTGATTATTAAAAGGCAACGGTAATGCAAGAAACCGATCTTGCATATAATTTTGACCATAACCATAATGGTATCACTTTCTCTTTAAAAGAGATATTCACCTTATGGGTGTTGATGAATATGTGGTACTACAAAATTAATTGAGAACTCTGCAAGAGCCAATTATACTATTTTAGAGAAACACAATTAATTACCAATAAGGTATTATGTTGTAGTAAGTCTCAAAAAAACTTATTCAGTTTTCAAAGTATACGCGAACGCGGTTGATTATATTGAGATAATAAATAAAGGAAAGATTTAATATGTTCTATTACTACAACTTCTAGCGGGGTAATATGTATGTGAAAAGCTACCCGCTTTATTCTTTAATTTTTACTACATAAACAAAAGAATACCACAATGAAGTGAATATTTATTGATATAAAAACCCATATCATAATAAAATTAGAGTTTATTCATAATTGCACACATCATGGTGTAAACCTGAAGCTCATCAATATTGATAATTTATCCAGTTGGCATAATTGGTTTAGCCATGTTAATTTAAGTATGATGTGCAAGAATAAAAGAGAATTCACATGGGTAAATATTAAAGAACTAGAATGTTCTTTACGAATTCTCTTACATTGCTTGTTCTCATTAATTAATAGACCAATTAAAATTGGGATTGAATCACATGAATGTTGGAAATATCAAAGATGAATATGGGCCCATTCACCTGCCATGTATACCACATAAGATGTATCTATGAGATGGTTACATGTGCAATTATTATTGACCCGCAACCTGTTATTTGCGAGGTAACTTGCTCAATGATTTAATATAGAGCATAATTTCCAGATTTTTTATTCAAGATAGTTCTTCTTGATAAGTTAGTTTACATCACAGCTGGTTTAGCAAAATGATTTATTGAGTGCCTCCACTTAATAGCTAAACAATTGCTTATGAGAACAAAGTTTTGTATATCAGTTTGATATACGTTATATACGAAAGTATATTATTTTCTCCCCTCACAAGTGGTTCATGTTCAGGAACCAAATAATTTCATCTTATTATCATTGATGTGCGGTGTGTATTTTGATTAACACCATAACGCACAAGATATCTTCTCAAAGTTGAGAAAATAAGTTAGTTTTTCTAACACAGGGGGGATACAAGATAAACAGTTGAGAAAAAGTTACGTGTAATGAATTATCATGTGTACATCTAGATCCTTGAATACGATAATATGAACGTGAAGTTCATAAAAGATAATTCATCTGCAATATATTGCAAAGTATGCCACACGTATTTGCTGACCCAAAGAAAGTAACAATATTTTCATTGCAAATGCTCCTATTAAGTCATAGAAGGACAAAGTCTATGGTACGCTTAAAGCGTATAGACAATATGATAATAGGTGAATTTGACTATAATCACGCCTTAAATAATCACATTTTTATGTTGTTTTTGATGGTATATATGATAACAAAATACTCTTATTAGTTTTTTTCATGATTTATAGGTAATAGATGGCTAAGGAAGGCTAAGGAGCTATTTTGGAGTCAATACTGAAGCAAAGAGGCCAAAAATGCAAATTCCCATTGAAGTCGCATTGTACTAGCCCTTTAGTGCCGAAATCACTGTTCCACCGCAGTTCCACCGTGACCGCGGTAGAACCGCGGTGACAAGCTGCTGCAGAAGATATCAGAACCAGAGGCACTGTTCTGCCGCGGTTCCACCGCGACCGCGGCAGAATCGCGGCAGGCGTTGTAAAGATAAGGGACCGAAGTGTAAAAACGGGATTTTTAAGACCTAAACCCTATTTAAACTATAAACTTCGCCCAAAAGAGGCATGTATTCATTATTAGGTTATTTTGAGAGGAAAAACCATTGTAGGGATCTTTCCCAACAACTTTCTTCTTTTCTTTTGTTCTTGATGATGAATTCTATTCTAGAGTATTTACCCCAAATTATGAGTAGCTAATTCCTTTGTCTAAGGTTTTGATGGAACCTATTGGGGGATGAACTTCTTGTTTATGTTAATGCAAATTTGCCAGTTTAATCTTTATTTATTCAACTATATTCTTGTTGTAGTTAATTGACAGGATCCTCAATTAGCTGTGCCTATTTAGTATGCATTGCTCGGGAGAGAGTGTATATTTAGGTAGTTGTTGAATAACATCACTCCTAAAGAATATGAGTAATCTATATCTGCAGGTTTAAAGACGGGATTAGGAATAACGAAGTCTTGGGTGTAATCTAAGTGAACTGTACAAATTAAAGCTAGCTAGTGTAGCTCGGGAGAGTGCAGTAGTATATTACTGTGATTGCTCGGGAGAGAGTTACGGTAAGCTGAGTGTTCATGATTAATAAAGTGAGTCGGTGAATTTGTATGAAGCATAAACAGAAGGGATTCCATCAATAGGGAAAGTCATTACCTTAGCACTTTTCTCTCATATTTGTCTACAACTCTAGTATTTAGTTATAGTTTATTCTTTTTACATAATTTTAGTTTATACAGAAAACTCAACATTGATACAAAAAGTATTTGGAAGCTGGTTCTGAGAAGTGAGTGAGTTTAGAGATAGCAGTTGTTAGGTTGACTCTCTGTGGATTCGACCCTGAGCTTAATACTTGGGTTTTATTTGCAACGTCCGCAGAATCCTATTTAGAGGATATACCTT
This sequence comes from Nicotiana glauca, assembly GCA_026770625.1. Lineage (NCBI taxonomy): Eukaryota > Viridiplantae > Streptophyta > Magnoliopsida > Solanales > Solanaceae > Nicotiana > Nicotiana glauca. The sequence goes on from MDKF010082410.1 coordinate 10,287, forward strand.
GGGCGTGATCAAATTTTGGCGCCGTTGCCGGGGAGTTAACGGAATTACCAACTGCCATTGATAGAATTACGAAATTCTTGGTGTAGCTAGTTTCTTTACACCCAATTTTTGATTGAAACTTTTGACGGTTGACTTGGTTGCACAGGTGTATGCCTAGAAATTCTACAAGGACTGGAGAACTGCTTGAAGGACTCTCAGACCCTGAGAAAGCATTCCGGGTTTTAAACCGTGCCAACAAAAGACATCAACCATCTCAACAGACAGACAAACTCGAAACTAACATGGGAGACGTAATCGATCCAAACGGAAACGGCAGGAATCAACAATATGATGCAAATGTCAGGGAAGCGGCACCTCTTGTGCCTGAGGGAGCTTTGTATGACTGGGCACAGCCCACAGCTGACAATCTGGCCACCGCCATAGTTGTACCAGCCATACAAGCGGAATCGTTCCAGATTACAAACAATATGCTGCACTTATTGCAAAACAAGGGATTATTCTCTGGGACACAGCTTGAAGACCCTCAGCAGCACCTGAAGAACTTCCTGTCGATTTGTAAAACGCAAAGGCAGCCCAACGTCACTCCAGAGGCAATCAGGTTATTATTGTTCCCATTCTCGGTGACAGGAGCTGCACAGATTTGGCTGAACTCACTCCCTATCAACTCTATAGCAACTTGGGATGAGTTGGTCAAGCAATTTCACAACAAGTTCCACCCGCCCAACAAAACAGCTCAGCAAATTGATGAGATCGTGAGCTTCAAACAGAAACCTATGGAAACATTGCATGAGACATGGGGCAGGTTCAAAGGAATGTTGGTGATGTGTCCCCATCACGGTATTCCGGAGCAGATGTTGGGACAACGTTTTTACATGGGACTTTCAGACAGTATGAAGAATATTGTGGATGCTTCAGCTGGTGGGGCATTCTTGAGCAAGACCTGGAGAGAAGGGCAGAATTTACTTGATAAAATGGCTCAGAATTCAGGGTGGACAAACAGGAACGCACCCATCACTCCAGTGGTGCATTCAGTGCCTCTTGATCCTTCTAACACTATGGCTGAGAATATGGCGACCCTCTTGACACAGATGAGCATCCTTACTAAAAAGGTGGAGGAGTCAGGACAAAAACAGCAGGTACACATAGTTGATACTACCAATGGGGGCTTATGTACATCTTGCGTCAGTCAGCTTATGAGTAATCCATGGAATGTAGAGCATGACCATCATACCCAGCACCCAGAGGATATGAATTATGTAGCTAAATTATGGGGGTCAGAGGCAAGGAAATCAGAACTGGGGTAAACAGACACAACAACCGTACAGGCCGCCTCAATCACAATACAATGCCGGAAACATGGGAGGCATGAGACTTCCAACAATATGGCACCTTATCCTAGATCTCAGGGATATAATAATCAGTAGCAAGGGTACCATCAACCTCAGCAGCAGCATGGTGGGAGACAAGAAGATGGTTTCGCTAGACTGGAAGCAATGATGCAACAGGTGATTGGGTCCAATGCAAAGACCAATGAAAGGGTAGATGCACATGACGCAGCTATAAAAAATATTGAAATGCAGGTAGGCCAAATTGCTATGTCTTTGAATAACCGTCCTCAAGGGACATTGCCTGCAGATACCCAAACCAATCCCAAGGATCAGGGCCCGAAGCAGCTGATGGCAGTGAGTTTGCGTAATGGTAGAGATCTTGATGTAGAATAGGAAAGAGCTCGAGAAAACATATAGGCTGAGACCCTAATTCAGGTACCCATTGAACTGGATGAATCAACAAGGCTGATAGAGGTGACAGTTCAGCCTGTTCCTGAAGAATAGAATATTCAGCAAGAGACTGAGAAAACTACTAAGACAGTTGCAGAGCCGGTAGAAGAGATAATAGTTGAGAAAAATAAGTCCCAAGTGATTGGGAAGAAAAGACCACCTGCACCATTCCCAAAGAGATTGGCCAAGCACCTAAAGGAAGAGCAATACAAGAAGTTCTTTGAGATGCTCAAGCAAATTCAAGTAAATATCCCGTTAATCGAAGCTTTGAAGGAAATGCCTGGATACGCTAAGATGATGAAAGACTTGATGTCCCGGAAGTTTGACTTCCAAGACTTGGCCACAGTGACACTCATGCAGACCTGTAGTGCAGTGGTAACCAAACCTGTTGCTGAAAAGCTCTCTGATCCAGGGAGTTTTAATATTCCTTGCACTATTGGGAACTTTTCCTTTACAAAAGCACTCTGTGATTTAGGAGCTAGCATTAATCTTATGCCCCTAGTGATCTACAAGAGGTTGGGCATTGGGAGAGCTAGACCCACTTCTATGCTATTACAGTTGGCTGATAGAACGGTGAAGTGTCCATTTGGGATTCTCGATGATGTACTTATTCAGGTGAGGAAATTCATATTCCCCGCAGATTTTGTGATCTTGGACTGCAAAGTGGATGAAGAAATCCCCATCATTTTAGGAAGACCGTTCTTGGCCACTGGGAGAGCCTTGATTGATTGTGAGACTGGGGAGCTTAAGATGAGGCTCAACGATGAGGAGATTATATTTAATGTGCAAAAATCGATGAGGCGACCAAGTGAGTTCGCCAATTGCTCTCTAATTGATACTGTGGATGTAATTGTACAGTATGATGATGAAGTGTTGACGGTTGAGGACCCCTTGGTTGCATGTTTGACAAACTTAGAGGGTATGAATGGAGAGGATTTGGCTGAATTGGTGTTGGCGTTGGAAGGTAGAGGGATATGGGATAGAGAGCTAGAGTTTGAACCCCTACACTTGGAGAAAAGAGAGACTCCTCCAGCTAAGCCATCAATTGAAGAACCACCGAAACTGGAACTAAAGCCCTTGCCAGCCCACCTCAGGTATGAATTTCTGGGACCCAACTCCACCCTACCTGTTATTATCTCATCTGGTTTGTTAGATGTACAGGTGCAACAACTTTTACAGGTACTGAAGGAGTGCAAAACTGCTATTGGATGGACCATGTCAGATATCAAGGGGATCAGCCCCGCTTATTGCATGCACAAGATTCTACTGGAAAAGGGACACAAAGCTTCCAGGGAACATCAGAGGAGGTTGAACCCGAATATAAAAGAAGTGGTGAAGAAGGAAGTAATAAAGTGGTTGGACGCGGGAATCATCTTCCCAATTTTCGATAGTAGCTGGGTTAGCCCAGTTCAATGTGTGCCTAAGAAGGGTGGTATGATGGTGGTGAAGAATGACAATAATGAGCTGATATCAACAAGAACCGTCACCGGTTGGAGAATATGCATGGATTATAGGAAATTGAATCTAGCCACCTGGAAGGACCACTTCCCACTTCCCTTCATTGATCAAATGTTGGATAGATTGGCAGGGAGGTCTCACTTCTGCTTTCTTGATGGGTACTCAGGGTATAACCAGATCTCCATTGCCCCTGAGGACCGAGAAAAGACCTCATTCACATGCCCTTATGGCATTTATGCCTTTAGGAGGATGCCCTTTGGCCTATGCAATGCACCCGCCACATTCCAACGGTGCATGATGGCCATTTTCACTGATATGGTTGAAGATATAATGGAGGTATTCATGGATGACTTCTCAGTGGTGGGGAATTCATTTGAAGAGTGCCTTGTGAATCTGACACGTGTGCTAAAGCGGTGCATCGAGACTAATCTGGTGCTAAACTGGGAGAAGTGCCACTTTATGGTACAAGAAGGCATAGTCTTGGGGCATCGCGTATCAAGCAAAGGAATAGAAGTAGATAGAGCAAAGGTGGACATCATAGCAAAGCTACCTCCGCCAACTTCGGTCAAGGCAATCAGACGTTTTCTTGGACATGCCGGTTTTTACCGGCGGTTCATTAAAGACTTCTCCAAAATTGCCAACCCCCTTTGTAAGTTACTAGAGAAAGATCACCCGTTAGTATTTTCTAAATCTTGCAGGGTAGCATTTGAGGAGCTAAAACAGAGGTTGGTCACAGCACCAATCATTGTTGCCACCAACTAGGAGCAACCTTTCGAGCTAATGTGTGACACTAGTGACTACGCAGTGGGGGCAGTGTTGGGCTAGCGGAAGGACAAATTAATGCATCCAATATACTATGCTAGTAGAACACTGAGCGGTGCCCAGTTGAATTACACAGTGACAGAGAAGGAGATGCTCGCGGTAGTATTTGCTTTCGACAAGTTCCGGTCCTACCTGATAGGATTAAAGGTAATTGTATACTCGGACCATGCAGCTCTTAGATATCTAATTGAAAAGAAAGACTCTAAACCACGCCTGATTCATTGGGTGTTGTTGCTTCAAGAGTTTGATCTTGAAATACGTGACCGAAAGGGCACTGAGAATCATGTCGCGGATCATCTATCACGACTTGAGGGAGCTGAAAACATAATTTAAGTTGGGAAAATTCTGGAAACTTTTCCAGACGAGCAACTGCTCGCCACTACCCATATGGAAGCGCCATGGTATGCGGATTTTGCCAATTACCGGCCAGTGGTATAGTCCCTTATGACCTCTCTTCGGTCTAGAGAAAGAAATTTTTTCGTGAAAGCCATTCTTACTATTGGGATAAACCCTATCTCTTTAGAATATGCCTGGATAACATGATCCGGAGATACATCTCCGAGATGGAACAGTCTTCTATTTTGCAGGCTTGTCATGCATAGGCTTATGGTGGACACTTTGGAGGAATAAGGACATCAGCGAAGGTGCTTGAGGCCGTATTTTTCTGGCCAACGATATTCAAATATGCTCACTCATGGGTGAAGGGTTGTAATGAATGCCAATGCACAGGGAACATCTCCCGGCGGCATGAGATGACCATGAACCCAATCCAGGAGGTGGAAATATTTGACGTCTGGGGAATAGATTT